>VMDO01024159.1:0-30278 GCA_007922755.1 Pedetes capensis
TTCAATTGGAAATATTTTAGCAAATAATAAAAAACATGATTGTAAAATAGGCAAAATTAAGTGATATATTTCAGAAGCAAAAAAAGAAGACAAGAAAAGGAAATTTCGCCATAAAGTCTACTTTAATTTTAGTTTACCTAAGCAAGTGTTACTAGGGATTAACTATCTGCCTAGGGATGTGTTGCAGGGCCCTCCTGGACTTCACTCCTTTTGTGTCCCTTCCTCAGACAGTCCCCTCTATACCTCTCCAAGTCTGAGGTTAGGAAGTCCTGCCCTACTTTCCTTAAAGCTTTTCCAGACATTTTGCCCCTTTGATCTCTCTGCTTGTATCCTACCACACATAAAATTGTCACTACACAATTAGGCACTTAACTTTAACTAACATGTGAACCATCTTTATCTTTCTAGTTGGACCATAAGCTCCTTGAAGGCTTTGGCAGTCCTCAAAATTGAGGACTGACTTGGGCAATCTGTAAGCCTCATCTCCTGAAATTATTAGGACACATCCAGAGAATGAAAAATTCAAGAATGCTGTGGGGTTTTGTTTGTTTTTTGTTGTTGTTGTTTTTAACTCAGCACTAAAGGTCAAATTGCTTCCAGTTGCATGTAGAGTTGTGACATGATAGACTCTGAGATCATTTTTGACATAAATTGGTAAGCAGAAATGTATAGTTTCAACTCCAGCTACTCCAAATGCTCCAGGAATAGAGCATTCAGGTGGTTGCATTATAAATCTTCAATTTCTCTGTGCACTTTTCAGTTAATTCATCTTCAAAGGAAGATGTTTTCATCACTGAGTAGTGAACAGGAAGAGATTTATTTTAAAGGCAAGCAAAATAGAAGTGCCTAAACAGCCCACTAATGATACCATTTCCCTATTTCCTGCTCTTGATGTATTGTGCCCATGAATGATGGGGCGAACTCCAGGCTCTAGAAATTTGCGTTTTGTGGAGGAAATCCATTTCTATGCTTTGCAAAGCAGAAGTACAGGTGCAGCAAGTGAGTAAATAGTACCAGCTGCTCCTTGGCTGTGGTTCCTTAAAGAGAAATTAAAGATTAAACCCAGGTTTGGAGGGAGTACAGGATTGCCTAAAGGATGGCAGGCAAGTTTTCATGACTTTGGCCCTAATTCTAGTACTTCTACCATAAAACTGCACGCTCACAAAGGAACTGCCACACACAAAAGCTGAGCATTGGAGCTGGTTTCTACCTATATTCTGGTGAGGCTGTTGGTGATAGCATCCTAGCAGACATTGTGACTCATCCAGGAAACTTATACCAGATTTATATATTAGAGGCTGGTTTGTGATATATTAGAGAGGGTATAAAAGCAAAACTAGTCAGAAAAAGTGAGTTCTTATAATTTTTATAAAGTCATATTCCCAGAAAGCCTAATGGGCTCATGATTGTTTTACTTACAGCATGAGTTCACTTTTTCTGTGACTAGCTTAAGCTTTTGGAAAAAAGATCTATACAAAGGCAATCAGAATACAGTATATTACAGATGTCAGAATACCATAACTTCCTTTTACTTATAACATGAATTCACTTTTTTTGTGTGATGAGTTTATGTTGCTAGAAAATGGCCCTGTGTATTCTATCAGACTTGAGAATATGCTACACCTGTCAGAGAGTCTGAGAAAGCCTTCAGTCGTGTTTGCTTTGCTCTCACCAGCTGACACATTTGTTACCTTGCACCTTATAGCATCACATGTATACTGCCATCAGGGATGAAGAGAACAAAATATCATTACATGACATAAACAGTAGCTAATAACAAAACTGTTGGTTTTGGTACTGGTCCTAAATCATTTTTGGCACTTTATTACTTCATTTGACATTTTGAAGCTTTTTAGGAATTATGAGCAAGAATTTTCATTAGATATAGTCAATGGTAGGTCAAGGAGCAGTCACCATTTGGAAAGCTGATATTTAGAGGATGTTTTTCTACCTATATATCAAATTATAAACCTTCAAAACTGCCCAGTTTTTAACCTCATAATAAATTCTGTAGACCATGATATGTCACTTGGGAATGCAAAACAAATGCTAACAGAACACTCAGTGGGCATGTCATGTCATTATCTCTTTAAAGTGTATTATTAGTGCTCCCAGCCATTTCTTATAGTACAATTTACTGTGATGCAAATGGCTCCAGCATGACTACTCTTGTGCTGGTATTGTCTCTTCCTATACCCATGACTCCCATCTGCTGTCAAGACCCGGACACAGAGGCTGGATGAAAAGGTGAAGGAAATACCAGCGTGCCTTTCCTGCTTGTGTGTAGAAGTGAACTTGATTTGCAAGCTCAGTGTTTTCAGGTAAATAGCCTCTGCCCTGCTGTGTACCATTGCCTTCTGTTTAGAATCTTTTGTGCCTTGAAAAAAGAAAACGTTGCAGAGTACATGTTCCTTTTGCATGATTTCTTCCTCCAATTCCCAAATGCTTTTATGGGTCAATTTGCAGGAATTTGAAAGGGCATGGCTTTTTGCATTGAAAGGAATGTAGTGTGTGTTCAGAGGAGGCCCTGATAATCTGTAATCTGCCTCGTCTCTGGCAGAAGTGGTAAAGAAACAAACTACAAAAAAAGTGCTGAAAGCAGCCATGATGCTTCATGGATTGCTTGACATAACATGAACAGCCCACTTTTTCACTGGTGTAGAGCAGTTGCATTCCTGTTGTCATCAAGAGCAAGATATATAATTTCCCAATGTTCCTGTCATGTCACTCTGACTCCCCTATATCTTGAGTGTAAGTTAGTCTTTTTAAAGAACTGCTGGGCCACACCAAAATCATGGCTACTGGCTGAATGCCATTTCTACTCCACTGCTGTGGCCCAGTTTCACTACCCGGTCCCATGTGTATCTCAAAACAACATATTTGGATCTAGGCTTCAAAAGGCATCTGTTGTTGTTGTTAGGTGCCGTCGAGTCGGTATCCGACTCATAGCGACCTTCTGTACCACAGGGGAAACACTATTGTCGGTGCTTCTCTGCTGTTCATAGGGTTTTCAATGGCAGATTTATTTTTGGGAGGGGGTTGCCAGGTCCTTCTCCCAAGCCTACAGCTTCTGTTGTTCCCAGGCGGTCTCCCATCCAGGTACTAACCAGGCCTGACCCTGCTTAGCTTCCGAGATCTGACGGGATCGGATGCCACAGGGCTACGGCTGTAGGCCAAAAGGCATCTAGTGTTTCTGAAATTAGGCCAGCCTGGGAATGTGACTGGGATTTAGGAGGAATGGTATGTCCGGGGTTGTTGAGGTTGTTAGGTGCTGTCTAGTTGGGTCTGACTCCATGGCAACCCTACATACCGCAGATGAAACACTACCTGACACTGTGTCCTGCCTGGCACTATTGTCAATGCTTCTCTGCTATTCATAAGGTTTTAGATGGCTGATTGTTTTGGGAGTGGGCTGCCAGATCCTCTAGGTGGTCTCCCGTCTAAGTACTAACCAGGTCCAACCCTGCTTAGCTGCCTACATCTGATGGGATCAGATGCCACAGTGGTGCAGCGGCAGGCCAGGGATATATAGAAGGCCTACAAAGGCATTGCCTGTCCAGAGGGTGTGTAGGTAGCAAAGTTTGGGCAAATACGCTGAGCAACATGTGCTACTAGATAAGATCAATCAGGAAAAATCAAACTATGAAGGCTAATGATGAAAGCATTTAAATTAAAACAGACAAAAAACTTCTTTAATTTTTTTCATTTGTTTGTTTGGATGTTTTATCTATTTGTTCTTAGCCATAAGCATGAAGGCCTAGTATGAGTCCCTAGATAAGGAACCTCAAATTTCTTCAAATTTCATAAACTACTCAGACCACTTGGCCAGTGATGGTTCCAGGTATAATGGTAAGTTGAGGATGAAGGTCTGTTACAAGGGCTTTCTCCTCATTAAAATTTCCCCTCTCAGGGTTCTTTCTGATTGACTTGGCAGCTTCGACCAGGAATGATCCAAGTGGCTTTCACCCCATTGGTTTTTACCTCATTGCTCTTGGCTTTCTCCAGAATTGTTTAATTGGGTTACTATTGTCTCACTGGCAGGAACCTACAAAAAGGGACTCATTTCTAAAGCAAGATCTTCCTCTCCAGCCCTGAGAGGGCTGATTAAGCAAATGCAGACCCTTGACCAGCCAGACCCTTTGTATAAACATAAACAGGACACGGGGCCAGCTGCTTTACCTGTACCTGTTTGAAAATAAGAAACTTCCAGGATTAGAGAGACTGATGAGCTCACTGCAAGATCTTTTCCTGAAAAATCTCCAGAGACCTACTTATGTGAAGGACTTTGTTCAAAATGACATTTTCCTGCTTCCCATTTCACCTTGTCCTCTGTTTTGTGAACGTGCAAAACCCCCAGAGGAAAGCATGTTTACATCTTTCCCTAGGACTCACCAGTTCAGTGTGTTTTAGGAAAGGGAGAGACAGGGGAAATAATCCCCTTTGCAATAGCAATCTGTTTGCTTTCCCTGTAGCAAGGAGCTGTTTGTTTTCAAAACTCTAGACTTTCAATCTGCTGGTTGAGGCAAATGCATGTAATGTATCTGAAGATGGATGCAAGCGCAAGTGCTTTTCGGCTGAAATAGAAACAATCTGTGTGGTTCTCTGTGACCACAGGAGTAGCTTTAGAATAAGGTGGTGTTTTCAGTCTTAGTGCCTGCAGGCATGCGGGATCCAGTGGCTTCTCCTTGTGGTGCTCAGCTTGTGACCCCACTTCTGCCTGTGCTTTGTTTTCTTGGCTTGTAGAGTTTTAAAAGTAGCACAGAATGTACCAGGGTAGACTCAGCTGGAGATGACTAAAAAGAAATCTTGGGGAAACTGGCAGAGAGCTGTCCACTGGTGAGAAGCAGGCACAACCAAAGTTCCTATGCTTCTCTGAAAAGGCAGCAGCATCCTTCAGAGAAGTGAAGAGGGAAGTTAACAGCTTGAAATTCTGACCAAGTATCTATGCCACTGATATTTCAAGGAGGATAACTCCTCTTAAAGTGTGTCTATGCAATGAAGAACATAATAATACTAGCTGGCATTTATTGAACATTTATTATAAACCAGAAATTGTGCTAAGCCCTCTTAACGCATTATTTTAATCCTCACAACACTCCCTAAGTGTTAAGTGCTTTAATTACTCCATTTATGGATCAGGTAACGGAAGCATAGAAAGGTTAGATACATTATCCAGCATGACACAGGAAACAAAGTGGCAGAGCAGGGATGAAAACCCAAAACAAACTCCAGAATCCAAACCCTGGAACTTGTAGGCATTGAGTGACTGAGTGTAGATCTCAGACAGGTACAAGTCGTGGGTCACGAAGCAAGGCCATGGAGGAATTGGTGAGAGACAGTATGAGCCTCCAGTGATCCTTACATTTTATTGTACTTAATGATTATTTTCCTGCCTTTCTTTACTTTTGTTACTTCCTCCTTCTGTAAGAGTTGATATGTCTGTTTTTTCATTCATGTCCCAAGTTTGTCTATACCTTCAGGATTTTAAGCTTTTATCCCATTATGTCCCACTGTCTTTCTGTGATGTTCTAGAATAACCCATTCATTGCCCTTCTCGGAATTCCACTCTTTTTATTTTTCCCTCCTCATTGATTCCCTTTCCATAAGAAACTGGAGAAGCATTCCTCCTCCTGTGGAAAAGAGAGAAGAATTAAAGTGTTTCTTGTGCCTCTCCAGATGCAGCTGCCCAAGCCAGTAAACTGCACCCCCTCTTTGCATGCAGCTCTTTACCTGGGGAAGCCATCACAGCAGTCTGCCCTCTCTTCTTTGAGAACTGGAAGCATATTTTGACTCCGTGATGTCCTCAAAGGCTTCTGTGTAGCCATTTAGGATATGTGTAGATTTAGTATATGGCCCTACCTTTCCTCTATAAATCATTTTTATTTTATTTTCCAGATTATCCTTAGTATTAACAGATTCTGATTAGCTTAATTGAGATGATCTATGCGACGGTTCTGATCTAGTACTACTTCTACCAAATCCAGAATGTCTGCCTGGATTCAGCTAAATTTACTAATGCTTTAAAACATTGAGAATTTAAGCTTTTGTCTTATCGTAGCCTAATCTTTATGTCTACAGCTGAAATAGAGAGAAACATATGAATGCAACTGATATCTGGGAGGATCCTGTGACATAATCTTTTGGCCATAGTACTTGCCTCAGTGAGATTGTCCTAGAAACAATATTTCAGCCATCATTTCATGATTAGCTAAGTAATGAGTACTATATTTAGTCTTGTAAAGCCTAAAATATGAAAAATCTTCAAGTCTTACATTATAGGACTACTTGTGCAATAAGTCCAAAGCAGTTGTACTCTGCCTTTAAAATTGGTATAAAGCCAAAAAAAAAAAAAAAAGTTTGAGCCAAAAACAAAGCCAAAAACAAAATCTGGTATAAGGAGAACAAGGATAAACTTTTCTCCTCTCTCTTTGAAGTAGCATTCTGTGCTTTTCTGCTAGTTGCTAGCCTGACTCTTAGCCCAGATGCTATTGCAGCTGAAAGAACTCAAGGATGATGCCATCCGGAAAAGTACTGAACATAAGACAGAAAACACTTCCTCACAAAACCATGGGTGCTCTCACACATCTAGACCTATTTATGACATTCTGATTGGGACACCCTTTGCTAGATTGAACATAAATGGAGAAAATTCATAGAGGAAAATGTTTAAAATTGTCAAAGAAATAGCTAGGTTATTGACTAGAAAAATAAGCTGGAAATTTGAAGGCTGAGAAGAAGTAAAAAAAAAAACAAGAAGGATATGGTTAAGATCAGCAATGACAACCATCAAATCCTGGGATAAAACAATTACATTGGCCTTTAATGCTTGAAAGGTCTATTTTATCCATGTAAGGAGTATCAAACACACTAACAATAATTCTTTCAAAAGCTGTCTGATGCTAAATGTGCCAATTAAAAGTACTTAGGTAGTTAAGCTGAAATTGAGGTTTTTTTTCTTTTTTCTCTCTCTCTCTTTTTTTTTTTTTTTTTTTTTTTTTTTTTTTTTTTTTTTTTTTTTTTTTCTTTTTGGTACTGGGGATCGAACCCTGGACTTCGCACCTGCTAGGCAAGCACTCTAACACTGAGCTGAATCTCTAGCCCAAATTAAGATTTTTAAAAGGAAAAATGGTAGTAGATATACCTCAGGTGTGATTTTAATAGCGACAGGAAAAGGCTTGGTATTTGGCCTTGTACAAGAGAGAAACTTTGCATTTTATAATGGTAATTCTTATTTTGACCACTTTCTTTCTTTGTACCTTCGTGCCATTTATATGCAACTCCACTAAAAAGTGAACATGGGAATTACAAGCACATAAAACACCAACCAGTTTATTTTATTGCATAATTAAGTGATTATACTTACAAAAGTCTTAAGGGAAGAATTAAGGTTTCTCTCAATGATGAAATTTTTTAACATCTGATATTAAATATTTTCACACCTTGTTCATACTTATCCTCATTGCTACTACCACTAATAATGGAGATGGGAAATTTACATAAGCATGTCAAATAGGATAGGTATTCTTTTCTTACCATAAGCTAAATTTCAGTGCACTTTATTGTGTAGTATTTTAAACTATATGGCACAAAAAATGCCAATAGCTGGTTAACAAACTATATAGGAAATATTTGGAATAAATTTGGTGGATTGCTTCCATGTAGGCATTAAATCTTGAGGAATTATGGGGTAATTGTACAAAAGATGATTGATTACTAACACTATTAATTAGATACAAAATACCTGAATATAACCAATGAAGAAAGACATATTTCAAGACACTCATAGAAATCACAAGCAGCCTGTATTCTTGAGACCAAGGGTCATTGCACATCCCACTTCTTCTGAGTCTCACTGACTAGATACAAAATGTGTAGGGAATCTGTTAACTGTGTATTTAAACATGGCAGAAGTAGAACCATAAAAAAATGTTTTAACTGTGTAGCCTTATAATATTATAATCTAAGTATCACAGGAGTTAATAACATCTATTAATTTCAAAATTAATATGCTCTTATTTTTATAAGGCCAAATAAATACTGTTTGGGGCCAACAAAAAGCTAGTTTTAAATGATATTTTTTTACCAGGCCTGGACTGAATTATTTTTTCTACTAATGCACAGAATATCCCACTGGATATAGCCAATGTTAGTAAACATTGAATCAGAAAGGATTTAATATTTAATACACTACTAATCAAACATTCAGGGGCTGGGATTTAGCTCAGTTGGTAGTGCGCCACTCTGTAGTCTCTAAGATCCTGAGTTCGATTCCCAGCACCACAAACATGGGAGAAGAACATGGCAATCCACTTCCAAGGCAATCCTGAAACAATTGGCCATTGAAAACCCTATAAGGGTCACTGTGAGTTAGATATGACTCGACAGCATCTAACAACAACAACAATTAAACATTCAAGCCTATCATTTCACATGAAGTGTGGATAAATTCCCTAGTTTTTAAACATCAATTTTATTTCATTTATGCTTTTCTTTAAATTAAGATCTTGATATTGAAAGATTTAGGATTATTCTGACTTGGTTTTGTGGTTCTTGAAAATTGGCTACAGCTGGTGGAATATCACTTAGATATCCAAATATTTTATCTACTTGTTGCCAAAAGTTTTTTTTTATCTTTGATAATTTCCTTATGAATTTTAGTTTTTACCTAAGTCCATTTTCCCTTCAGCATTATTTTCAACACATCTTCAAAAAACAATACTGCCACTCTACTTAAGAATTTGAATATATGCACTCAGATCATCAGATTTAAAATTACAAAGTCATACTTTATGACACAGAATGTTTTCAGTGATAATAAAAATGCAAGCTATGTGGTTATGGTTTCAGGGTCAGGGCATCTGCATTTGCCATTGTCCTGATCACCTTTGCCATCCACCATCTGCATTTTTTCACTTTCAAGATTCTGTTTTTTCTTGCCCTTGACAATTAATCGCATAAATACTTTGGGAATAAGCTTTTGATTAAACACCTACCTGTAAAACTGTTAATATGATTTGCAAAGCCAATAAAATACCTGATAAATAGAACTACTTTCATTTAGCCTTTGAGAAGGAGCAGTCTGCTTCCATATTATAATCATATTGAATTTTAAAACTGAGTTACCAACCACTGCTTTCTTTGCTCTGTCTAATTAGCAGTTATTAACATCTAAAGAAAGTCCAAAGAAAACAAGCAAACTGTGATCTGCCTTCACACCTTCAACCAGCTTTTGAAAGTCCTCCTATCAGCAAGTGTCTCAAATAATTACCAAACCTCTCATGCACATGTTCCCCTAAATGAAGTTAGTAATCATGAAGGCTAATCAAAAGTTCATTGAATCAGCAGGAAATGTAATAAAGGTATTCATAAACCAAATAGGTGTTTTCTTTTGCTTAAAACAAAAAACAGAAACACTGCATACCTCAGTGATTCCAATGGGAAATTTGACTCACAGAGAAGGTGTGAATCTATACATTTGCCTCTGTGAGGTAAGCAAACCTGGGGAAAATTCTGTCAGCCAACTGAATTTGGTGGAATTTTCTCACAAGGATTTCTGCCTCTTTCTAGTAGTCTTTTCCTGCTGGACTTGAGAGAACTTAGTCAACTAGCAATCCTGGTTGGAAAGCCAACCACTTTGGGGTGCTAACTGGGAAAACATTATTCATATTTTAACAGAGGACTCTATAGGCAACAAGTTTGTAAGACCTAAAGGACTGGTGGTTTCTTGGGGAGAACATCAGGAAATAAACAATTTGTAACACTTTGGGGGGCATATCCCTGCCTGCTTTTAGACTCCCCTCTTCAAAAGCATTTCTGAAAATTAGAAAAGTCCTTTTATCTCCACTTACAACCTTATCTGTGGATGAATCTCCTCATCCCCATACCTGGTTAAGGGATCTTAAACTGTTGTTGTTAGGTGCCGTCAAGTCGGTATCCAACTCATAGCGACCCTCATAGGGTTTTCAATGGCTGACTGTTTCAGGATTGCCTTGGGAGTGGATTGCCAGGCCCTTCTCCCATTTTTGGGGTGCTGGGAATTGAACTCGGGTCCTCAGAGACTGCAGCGCAGAGCTCTACCAACTGAGCTAAATCCCAGCCCCAAGGGATCTTAAAGGATACTGCTAATTCTTTCATAATATGAGAGAAAGTAATGAACTTCTAGTTTCATCATCCAAAGAAATGATTTATAGTTAAAATCTGGAAAACTAAATATATTCAGAAATGGAGGAAGCGGGGTGCTGTGGTGCACACCTATAATCCCAGCTACTCAGAAGGCTGAGGCAAGTGGACTGTAAATTTGAGGCCAGAGACAGCCTGTGCAATTTAGAGAGATCCTGTGTTAAAAATTAAAAATGAAAAATAAAGAGGTTCCTGGTATGGCTCAGTGGTGGAGCCCTTTTCTTCTCACAAGTGAGGCCCTGAGTTCAACCCCTAGTACTGCAAAAAGAGAGAGAGAGAGAGAGAGAGAAAGAAAGAAAAAAGAAATAGAGGGATTTTTCACTATTTTTAATATTTCCTGAAATACCATTTAATTTTTTAAATTAGCAGTGTACTCAGAAGTCTAAGGTAATGTTACAATTGTATTAAACCCATTTAAAATGAAACATATGCTCTATACAATCATTTAGCTGTAGAAAATACACACACATTTACATGCAAGCTTTTAATTCCTTTGTAAAAGAATGTATCTTCTCATTAATTGGAGGCTTCTGTTTATCTTTTTAAAAAGGGATACTTTTCTGGAGCAGAGTAATTCAGTTTTAGCATTATGATATTTACTTGAAGACCAAAATCACCTGGGAATTTGTAAATGCACAACCTCAGGCCTTACCCCAGATTTGTTGAGTCAGAATCTGCATTTGTGTTTTAACTAGCTTGCTAAATGACTCCGGTGCACAATAAAATCGGGGAAATTCTGTTCTACAATTGTCTTCAGAGATGCAGTGTCACACAGTGGTTGGGAAGTGGATTTCCAATTTGAAAAGCTTGATTCATATCCCTACTCCATCACTTACAGGCAAGTTACTTAACCTCTTTGTCCCTTGATTTCTTAATCTGTAAAAATGAAAATACTTATAGTACCTACATCTTTGAACTCTCATAAGAATAAAATAAATGTGTACTTTATTACAAAAGTACTGGCATATAGGAAGTGCTATGTAAGTGCTAATCACCTATCAACTGTGACTATTTATATTGTCTTCACTAAATATTATTATTATTGGATATAGGGAAACTCTTCTTTTTATGCCTTTTGAAAAATGTCTTGAATCAAAGACATCTAAATTACTAAGAAAATAACAGTAGTTGAAGAACACATGGCAAATGTACATTTTTTTTAATTATATGGTGCTAGTGAGGCCAAGGTTAGGGGTTTAATTCCTTTATTGATTCATTAGCCTCTCATGGAAGGGAAAAAAAAAAAACAATAAAACAACAAATGAAATCTAGTTTTCTACAAGAGTTCCCACTAGAAAAACTTTACCTCTCTCTACCCACTGATGGTCCCCCTACCTCTGAGCCTTCCCAGCCTGCCTCTAGCCCCAGGAAGCTGGCTCACAAATGCTTGGCATTGTCTGTAAGGGCATGTGAGGAAATGAAACAAAAATAAAAACAAAAACAAAAACCCTCAGGCACAGCACCAATACGACATTTAAAAAAAAAAATGAGAAGGGGATGGGAATGGTGGAAAGTTCTGATAATATTTGGGTCAATTATACAAAAAATGTTATAGCCATTTATGAACAGTTTTGTAGCCACCTGTGAAAATACTTTCCCATTTTGTACTTTGGAGAGAAAGGATCTCTAACTTCTTTTCTTTTCTTTTGTTTTCCTTTCTTTCTTTCTTCCTTTCTTCTTCCTTTTTTTAATCATTTTCTTCCTTTTTCTTTTTCATGGTATTTGGGGATTGAACCCAGGGCCTTGCACATTTGCAAGTGCTCTACCACTGGGCTGCACCCTCAGCTCATTTTTAATTTTTTTTATTTTGAGCCAAGGTTTCACTGAGTACCTCAAGGTCCTCCTTACCTCTGCCTACCAAGTTACCGAGATTACAGGCACACACCACCACACCTGACCTCGTACTTCTATACTCACTGTAGAAACCAAATTATAAATAAGAATTAGCTATGAATTTATAACTTAATAAAGTTCTTTTTCTTCTCATTTTTTTCAGACAGAGTCTTATTGTGTAACCCAGGCTGGCCTCAAACTCATGATCCTGCTGCCCCAGCCTCCTGAGGGCTGGGCTTATAGGCATACATCACCACACTCGGCTCATGTATTTTATATGGAACACATTCTCTAGGTACTTGAGTATTTATAATTGTGCTCTGAAGTGCTCCTTTAATGCTTTTATATTTTATCTCCTTTTTCTATGAGATTGAACTTCTGTTAATAACCCAGGCATAGACCTGCCATTATGCTATGTGGTGAATGTAGATAGATGTGTGTCACTCCATCACAGGGACATGGAAATATAGAAACTGGTCTAGATTGAGTCTAGCTTTTTACGAGGTCTCTGTGCTTGGGCATAACATGCAGTGAACAAGTAAAGTTACCAACTCTGAAGGAGCTGTGTAGATATTCAGGTAGAGAGGGCAGAACCTAGAGACGTATAAACCTAACATAAATTTCTAGAGCAGACCTTTTGACAAACTATGAACAGTCCAGCTTGTGAAGGAAATTGCTTATCAGTCCTAAGAATATATTTTCCTCTAAATAATTGAGATGAGATACTTTACATTGATTTATCTTCAAGTTCATTGCCTTTTTAAAACTATTTTCAATCTATTGTTGATACCATTTAGTGAATTTTTCATTTCAGATAGTACCAATTTTAGTTCTAAAATTACATGTACTCCTTTTTAATATAATTTCTGTTTCTGCTCTTCTGAGACTTTTTGTCTGTCATTCATCCACATTATTTCCCTGGCACTAGAGGGTTGAACCTAGGGCTGCCCAAATGCTAGACAAGTGTTTTGTCACTGATTTGCATCCCTATCCCTTCTCCATTATTATTATTATTATTATTATTATTATTATTTTGAGACAAGGTCTTGTTAAGTCATGTAGCCTGCCTCTGGCCTCAATCTTGCAATCTTCTAACTTAGCATCTCAAGTTGTTGTGATTTCAGGCATGTGCCACAGTGTCCAGCTACCATACTTTCTTTAATGCAGTTGACCTGGTTTAAAGTGCCTGTCTGTTAATTCTAACATATGGTCATCTTGGACTCAATTTTTATTGACTAATTGGTCACATTTTTCTATGTTTTTTTTCCCCTCTACATGTAATTTTTTTATTAGATTTTGTGTGGTTATGTTGTTTTCCTTTAAAGAGTACTGACTTTTGCTTCAGCAGAGAGTTAAATTGTTGGAAGGTCACTGACTGTGTATTTGTATTATTTATTTACTAGAGCAATCTGCTTTGACTCTGAACTTATTCTAAGGGCATTGTTAAGGCATTATTTTTGTTTCTAAGCTATGGCATGAGATCTCAACTACTTTGAAAGCCCAAAATATTCTGTAAGGTCTCTCCATTCTGACTCAGCTGGAACTGCAGAGTCTTTTAGCACTGGCCAGTCTCTGTGTCACTAATCCACTCTTCTATTTGTAGCAGGTGATCCCTACTAGGCCTTACAGAGTCTCACCCTGCATGTGAGCAGATCAGTCCTCAAAAAAAGGGCACACTGAGTTTCTACACAGCTTTCTACCTCCTATCACTATTAAGAGCCTGCAGCCATATCACTGTGGTGTCCAATCTCTTCAGATCTCGGAAGCTAAATGGGGTCAGGCCTGGTTAGTACTTGAATGTGAGACTGCCCGGGAATACCAGGTGCTGTAGGCTTGGGAAAAGGACCGGGCAACACACTCTCAAAAAAAAAAAAAAAGGAAAAGAAAAGAGAAAGAAAAAGAAAAAAGAAAAGAAAAACAATCTGCCATTGAAAACCCCATGAATAACAGAGAAACAGTAACAGTACTATTTCACCTATTGTACATAGGGTCTCTACAAGTCAGATACTGAATCAATGGTACTTAACAACAACAACAACAACTACAACAATATCAGTTTTAAGAACTCCACCATGTGTGGTGAGTTCTGTGAATTCAAGCAAACATATCTCCTTGCATTCATTTCCACATCTTTCAATTTAGACTAAAATTTTTCTATATCTCCTCCTGATTCAAAACAAAACAAACTATATTTTAACTTCTTTTAATAAGTAATAGCAATAGATGAAAAACAAACTGTTTATATGTTTCTTGAACCTATTTACATTTTCAGCTGGTAGAATTGATATTAAGTCCCAGATGTGGTGGTGCACACCCGTAATCCCAGCACTAGAGAGATGAGGCAGGAGGTTTGTGAGTTTGAGAGCGTCTTGTATTACATAATAAGACAATAAAAGAAAGGAAGGGAGGAAAGGAGACAGAGAGGGAGGAAGGAAGGAATGAAAGGAAAGGAAAGTGATGGGAAGGGAAGGAGTTAGGGAGGGAAGAAGGAAGGAAGACAAACCTAACTACTGGAGAATGGCTAATGTTCTTTGGGGGAAAAAGAACAGTAGCTAAAATGTTGTTATCTGATATCTGACTCATACTGACCCTTATGGGGTTTCAATGGCTGATTGTTTTGGGATTGCCATGAGAATGGATTGCCATGTTCTTCTCCCATGTTTGTGGTGCTGGGAATCGAACTTGGTCCTGGGAATTGAACTCAGGACCTCAGAGACTGCAGAGTGGCGCTCTCTCAACTGAGCTAAATCCCCTGAGCTAAATCCCTGCTAAAAAGCAGGAATATGTTTTATGTGAGACTGCCTTCTTAGAATGAGAAAAACTTTAAGTCACGTAAGTAGATATTAATAATCACCATTTGAGAATACAGAATTTGGACTGGGGGTGTGGCTTTGTGGTACAGTTCTTGCCTAGCATGCATGAAGCCCTGGCTTCACTCCCTGGCACCACAAGAAAACAAAAAAGAGCACAGAATTTAGTCTAAAACTGATAGTGGTTCTCATTTTAATTCAACCCCTCAAAACTATATGACTTTGTGACAGTTCGTTTTTCTTCACTTTAGTTCTCCTATATATGTAACAGAAGAAAACACCTCTCAGTTATACAAGTGTAGTTTTTTTGTCACTACATATTACATTTACTTTCTAGAAATAGGAAATAGAAAATTATTCTAACCAAGGAGAAAGTAATGAGGTCAACTGATAAGTGTAAAAAGAAATTAAGCCAAGATTGATATCGTCACATACAAAAAACCCAGCATATAACAAGGTTAATGTAATGTTTTGCATGTTTTTATAGAAATTATATATTTTCTGAAAATAACAAGTATAGTGCTAAAGACTTTTTTCTTTTTATTGTGGTAAGAACATTCAGGATGAGATATTCCACCCTAATTTTTTCAGTATATAGTACAGTGCTGTTAACTATAGGCTCCAAAGTTTTATATTTTCTACTTTACAATGAGAATCCACATATACTGCAGCTGGCATGTGTGCAGGGTCTGTGTGAGACAATCTCTCCTCCATGTCATGAACACAGCCTTGTGCTCTGCAGCTCATGCTGCAGATTTCTTTCAGGCATGGTCCTTGATGACATCCTCTGCGACTAGTAACTAAGCTACAGTGACTTATAAATTGAAGGTCACATTATAAGTATACTTTTAAAGTACACATTGAAATTGACCCAACTTATTTCTTTCTGCTCAAATATCCCTTTGAAATTTCCCACTTTAGACATCTTGGCTTGACATTTTCCTGCTGCCTAGAAATTAGGAGAATATGTAAATTTAAAGTTTCTACTCCAAGTTTCATGCAAAATCATTACTGAAAATAAGACTGTTTCTCACAACCCTTATAGGATTCACCAAAGAAAATGTTCCTTATAAGCACTATGGGTGTTTTCTATCATTGTTAATTTTCTATGTGACAGAAAGATTTCTCCCAGCCTCATGCTAACACAGATATATTTTGTAAACACCCATTATAAATAATCTGCTCAAAGCTCTTTAAAAAGAAAAGTAATTATGTCTACAATTGGCCATACAATTACCATTTAATAACTCAAAGAATCCAAGGAGCCCATAGTGGTGTGGTTTTCCTGTTACCAAAACTGTGCAGTTTTTATATCAGTAAACTACTTACATAGAGAAGTTCAGCAGCATTGACTGTATTTTAGTATTTCCCCCATTCTTTATGACTGGAAGCCAGTCTTGCTGATCTGTACCTTATTTTTTAAAGTTTCCTCAAGTGTCCTTCTTACAGATGTCAATCATACCAGCAACCTCCCAGTACTCTGATAAGATGACTGTTTACAACAGTTTACACATTTGGCCAAGAATTCCCACAATTTCATCCTTAAGTTCCTTCAAAACTCTTGGGTGAATGCCATCTTGATCAAGTGATTTATTTATATGTGATTTGTCAACTAGGCCTGGAACACTGCATGAACTTCCTTGCCTTTTGATTTATTTCCTCTGACCAGGATAATTCCAACTTTCCTCCTTTCTGTCTCTCTCTTTTCTGATCGTTTTCATTACTCAAAAAGTCACCACACTAAAATAAGTTTCATCATTTCATGAACTTCATTCAGTCATATATCATTTTCATTACTCAAATTACATTCCTGAGCTAAGTTATTTCACTTTTGTTTCTCAAATTACATGGCCAGAGTAGGAACAGCATTTCTACAAAAAATTTTGGTGTAAATGATCATTGGAACTGAATCATAAGATTAAATGGATGGAAGGAAGTAAATGTCCCTAGGTCTATAAGATAACTAACCATGCCCAGAGTACAGAAGAGGGCCAGTAAATTAGGACTTTCAACCAATATGACTTTTGTTGGAAAATGAGGAAAAAAAAAAAAAGCAAAACTCAGCCTTTGTAGTTTAAGGCACAACCACACAGATGAGCACACAGCTTGTTATCTCTCAGTCCAGTGTGGTTGATGGTTTCATTTTGAATAGTGCTCCTGAAAGAGGCTGGGTGTGTTTTTAATGTTTGTTTGGTTTTTATTTCTCAAGAGAACAGTTGTTTGTTCTGATAGTCTTCCTATTTTGTAAATTTACATATTTCCTATTTGAAGCACTCCCCAAATTTTTCACTTCATGGAGTCATTCTTTACTTCTTGTTCCTCACTTCCTGCCAAGAACTATTGGTGTGTACTGTTTGGTAATTGCCACTGTTAAGCCCTCTGAAGGGCCTTTATTCAAGTGTTAGATTTAGTGATTCCAGTTACTGTTGTTTTGGTAGTAATAAAAAGGCAAATGATGAGCAGGCTTTCAATAAACAGTGCTTTATTGGTGCCAGCACTACCCTGGACTAACTCCACCCTCAATCGCTGTGGCATGCAACTATAGAAACTCAGAAAGGTTTGAATAATAACAGGAACTCCAAAGTAACAAAACAGCTAGTGTACCCCAGTGTCCCCTGGCATCACCATTCTGTGAGGACAAACTAGGTCATTTAAATTCTTGCTTGCACTAGACTCCATTTGAACAGTAGGACCTCAGCCCTGTTTCTGAAGCTTCCCACAAGTGCTTCAGGGATGCTATAGCCCATGATACTGTGAATCCTTATACAAGCTCAACCCAGTTTTTCCTATGTGGCCGGATAGTTCCTTGACTCTCTGGTTGTCATCATCCTCTACTCGTGACATTGGTTGGGGCAGCCTCACCGAAGCTGTTGTGATTGTGCACCTCAAACTGCTAATATATGTGCCTACGGGGCTGCCTTCCAGATGTTAAAGAGGACCTGGATTCTCTGAAAATGTTGAAAACAAGCTTAGCTCTCTTGGACCTTCTCCCTCACAGAAGGAGCATTGCTCAATCCCAGAGAATGGCACCTTCCCTAAAGCCAGCCCCTTTTGACTCTCTTCTTAACCCATCTCCTCCATGATGTTTTAAACTAGATCAAATTGGGTGGGTACAGAAGCCTAAATGTTACCCCATCCAATTCTCATTGTCCTTATTAGTCCTTTGTCTCTTTATACATACACACACCCCTATATGTATATTAACTAATGAATATAGACCAATAGATTACCAGAACAGATACCTACCAATTCTAAAATTAGAGTCTTGCCCTTATAAAATCAGCAAGGATATATTTCTTCATTAATATTTATGTAGAGTCCCCATTGGCCAAAAAAATATATATTTTATTTAATAAAAAGAATCTATCCTTGTTAGAACTCACAAATACTAGGCCTAACCAGACATCCTTCCAAAATTAGAAGATGGGGCCAAGACACTGGAACTTGGATTTACAAAATGCAGGTATTTATCTGGAACCATCGCATGCACACTAATTCACCACCTCAAAATTTCAGGCTGATCAATACATACTGAGATCATGTATAACCTAATAATTGTGTATATCAAACTTCCTAATTTCTAGGAAACTTGCCACCATTTGAGGGGAGAAGGGATAATTCCCTTCTGGCCTACTTACTGCAATACTTAAACCTTAGTTGCTGTTATCAAAGAAAAATGATAGAATTAATGATTCCTAGTTCTACTTTCACTATTACTGCTGCCTTCGTTTCTTCTCATTTACCATGTACTAGACCTTAGATTAAGCACAATATATAGCAACTCCATGAGCGCTCACACACAGATTTCACAATAGATTATATTTACACTTTTCAGATGAGAACACAGAAATTCACCAAACCATTAAACTCAAACATCACTAACATGGCTAAAGAAGGAGATTTGGTTTGTACAGCATCATCTAGTTCTGTACTGTCCAATAGGCATGTGTGGCTATTTACATTTAAATTAATTTAAATGAGATTCAAATTAATTTTCTTAGTTGTACTAGCTGTATTTCTCATGCTCAATAGTCACACGTGCTAGCAGCCTTTGTATTGGACAGTACAGATTATAGAACATTCCTGTCATCCTAAAAAGTTCTGTTGAACAGCATCCCTCACCCTTGCTATGATTGTTCTCCCTTCAGCTGAAAGCATCAGTGCCCTGACTTTTCCTACCACATTCATCTTTCCTGCCATCTAGTACCTCTGGAGTCTGTTAACAGATCTCAGCAAATGTTAACACAGCTTCATCTATTTGTAGGTTTATATTCCTTTAGGCTCCATAACATACTTGGTTATTGCTTAGCAAGAAACTATAGAATCTCTCCCATTCTTCCAATTATGAATATTTGCTTCACTGGTATCCACCAATGCTCTGCTCCTCTGCTGCCATTTCTTTGTGCATTTGCCATAAATTTTGTTTCAGAGTGACTCATAGGGTAATCTTCTGGAAGACATTTTAAACAGCAGTTGAGCTCATTTTCATCATGTGTAGTACCGACCATGCCCTTAACTCAACTGAACAGAAAACAATATGCAAAGCCATGACCAGGCCCTCAGACACACAAAAACAAGAACCACATCACAGCTGTTGCCTGAATAACAGTGATTAAAACTTGCCATTTGCCAGGTGTGGTGTCGCATGCCTGTAATCCCAGCCCTGGAAAGGCTGAGATAGGAAGATTTTGAATTTGTGGCCAGCCTGATCTACATAGCAAGTGTGTAAGAAGAAAGGAAAAATAAAAATAAAAAAACTTTCTTCCTAATAGTAAGATGCATCTCAATTTGGGAACTTTTTAAGTACAAAAAGAAAATTTCATTTTAGAATAGATAAAATATAAAAGCTTTCAATCTAAGCTCTATGACTGAAGACTGTACAATTATAGACAATTTATCCAACATCTTCAAGCCTGTTTCCTAATCAGTAAAATAAGCCCAGTAATGTCTTCCCCACAAGATGATTATATTCACAAATGAAGTAACACATGAAAATGACTCAGCACTTACTATGCATCTTCAGTGTACTCAGTATGGTGAGTTAGAATGAACTGGCTCCTATTCTCAGATAACTCATAGGCTAGGATGGGAAACAAACATGAAAACAAATAATATATCATAAAACATCAAGTCTTGTAGTGACTAAGTGAAAGGCAAGAGGTGTGGCACTAAAGAAGGGATGATTTATGAACTTCTGGCAATAGGGATGAAGGCAGCTCAGAGGTATGTGAATGTGAGTTCCTTCCCTGTCCTTCAACCATGAGTGGAGGTCTCAGAATAGATGAATGATTTCATTAGGAAATGTGTTGATTTTTATGGATTGTCAGGAGCAAGAAAGGGTAACTTCAGAATCTGTATTTAGTTTGCTTCAAAATAAAAAATTTCTTTTAGTATATATATACATATATATAATTTTGTTCAGGAAGTAGGATGATAGCAAAAACATTCCTCTGGCCCTCCCCTAAACAACTATACTAAGTTGCTTACTAGAAAGAGTAGAGAATGGGTTTGTACTTCCTGGCCTTGTCATTACTTTGCATCAAAGATATTGTCTTTTTGTTCTGTTTTGTTTTTGCAAAAAAATTAGCATGTATTGTTAGATTTTCAGTGACCACCTACTTGGTGCTTTGGTGCTGCTATAACAAAATATCTTAGACTGGGTAATTTATAAACAACAGAAATTTATTTCTCATGGTTCTGGAGGCTGGCAGATTTGGTGCTAGTGAAACTCTTCCTCACAGATAGTACCTTCTTTGTCCTCACATGACTGAAAAGGCAAAAAAAAAAACTGTGTCCTTACATGACAGAAGAGATGGAAGAGACAGGCAGCTCTCAGAAATCTCTTTTATAAAGACATTAGGTCCATTCACTAGGGTGGAGCCCTCATGACTTAATCATTTCCTAAAAGGCACTGTTTCTTAATATCACTGCGGTGAGGAGCAAGTATAAAAATGGATTCTAGAAGGACACAAACATGCCACTCACAACACAACCACTCAGTGCTTCTTAACTCTTGCCTCATTTAATTCTTAAAACTGTAAAGTTATTTTAGGAGACAAAAATCATATTTTAGAGTATACCACCCTAAACTCATACTTAATAAAACTTAAGAAAACTACAGGGGATGAAACACTCTTCTTGACCTTTTCAAGCCCTGAAATAAAATGATTTAATATAAATAATTTATAGAATGTTGAAGTGTTGTTTTAAAATGTCAGTATCTTCTAATGATTTGTATAACATGAATGGTACATATTTAATATGTAACTCTAAACCAGATTTCCTCCTTCCTAATAGATAACTTCTGCACTCTTGGGCTCAGCCCCGGCCTCCCACATCATTGCCTCACTCATCTATCCTACTACACTCCCACCTCACACCATCTAGCCTACAGCCAGATTGTATGTCTACCTTTAGCCTACAGCTAGATACCATACACACACAATTTTTGCCTCCTTCCTTCAGAATTTCACTTGGTAATTTTCATTGTTCCAATATACTTCACTCCAGACTAGGTTATACATTGCCAACAATTCCCTTGATGTTGCCTTGACCTTTGCTGTCTCTTACACATTGACTTGTTCATGCCTGTGGCAGCTAAAATCCATGCTTTTACCACTAGAAGTAGATTTCCCCCCTTCTGCTCTCCCCAGAGCTTGGAGTTACCCACACCCACTCCTGACAATAAACTTGACTCCCAGAAATCCTACCCAACATGAAATCTTGATGCCTTATCACTGTACAAAGGATTGGATGGTTTCCTAGCCCCCAAGATGAAACATTGAAATAGTAAAGCTAACAACATCTAAATTCAGTTTCTTATTGTAGAAGTGTGGCTCATGTTCTAGGTCTTGAATAACATGTTAAATGCTTACAGATGAAAGGTGGCACTTCTGCATCGTCTCACTGTATTAAACATCCTCACCTTAATCACTCTCATCCCAGTCAACTCTACCATCTCTGATAGATCCACTTTCTTGTTTGTGTGACTGAGGATGTCTTCTTTGTGGTGTGGTACTGCTTTGGGGCTCTTTGGAACACCTGCTAGAAATGCTTCTTTCCATTTTATACATTAGAGTCTGAGAATGGAATCAGAGAAAAAGGCATTTTGTGCTGAATATAACTTCTTTCCACAGAGTTGCTCTTATTATTTTGACCTTAGGATTTATATTATAGTATCTGTTACATACATATATTGTTGTTGTCAGGTGCCATCAAGTCGGGTCTGATTCACAGTGACCCCGTGTATAACAGAACAAAAGATTCCCTGACACTGTGCCAGCCACATGATCTTTTTATGTTTAAGCCCATTGTGGCACCCACTGTGTCAATCCACCTAGTTGAGGTTCTTATTTTTTTCATCAATCTGCCGCTCTCCCAAATATGATGTTCTTCTCCAGGTCCCTCCTGACATGTCCAAAATACATAAGACACAGTCTAGCCATCTCCCCTGCTTCCAAGGAGCATTCTATTGCACTTCTATTATGAATCTGTTGGGTTTTTTGGCAGTCCGTGGTATGTTCAATATTCATTGGTAGCACCATAATTCAAAAGCAGAATAAGGGAGACATACGTATAGATAGAATTATTCTTAAAATCTCTCTAATATACTCTGTATCCAGAGATAGCATAATAATTTATTTCATTTTTGAGTATTTTATAAATATTTTGAAATACAGACTACCTATTTTTTAAGATCGCATCTTCTCTCCAACCTCAGTGTTCTACCCAGCAGTTCAGCTTAGTTCATTTGGATGAAATTAAAGCCGAAGAGAATTTACACACATCTAAAAATCTTGAGGTTCCCTAATTGGTACAAAAATAAATTAATTATAAAGATATAATTTAATCTAATGGTTATCATTAGCTGAAAATGGAGAAAAATGTAGCAGAGGCTTTAGATGCAGCCTTACAGTAATAATTGGATGTATGTAAATAAAGACATTAAGCAATTTTTAAAAAGCAGGTAGTTTCATGATTTTCTAAGTTAGATCTTTTTATGAAATCTATAATCATATAGCTCTGTCCCTGTCTCACTTAGGTTAAGTCAGGGCATGTATTTTTCAGATAATAGAATCAGTGAAACCTCATTATTTAAATGTCTAAAATAATTATCAGTTGGAATTTCTGAGGAGATATCTTACCAACTCCTAGTATTTACCTTTTCCATGTATTTTACATTCAAGTACTATTAAAAGCATATTTAAATAACATTAGTTTTAAATAATTGCCTAATCTTTTGTTCTAAAGCCTGATGTAGGTAGGTTACTTACTCACCAAATCCAGAGACTACAGGACTAGATCTGCCCTGATATTCATAAATAACAAGTAGAATGCTGTATATTTCTACCTATTCTAAGCCAAAAGAAGATATGTGTGTTTCTATGCATGTATAAATACATACATGTGTATTTTCAGAATAGAAAAATATTTGGTTTTATTTCTATTGTCCTTTCATTCTTTTGGTCTTTTAAAATTATAAGTTAAAAGATTTTTTACCTGCTAGTAATAGTTATGCATGTTGTACAAATTTTAGAAAATAAACAAGGGATAAAGAATAAAATTAAATTCAGTCAAAACATTACCATTTAGAGCAAACTAGTTTTATATTTTGGTACATTTCCTTCCAGTCTTTTCATCTGTGTATATAATTTTTGATGTTTTTGTTATATAATATTAGTCAATTACTCTGGTTATATCATTTGATTGTCTACTTTTTTATATATTTACCTATTATGTCTTATTTCTTTTCCCATGTGCCACTGGGTATCTTGTACAAGGTCAATCATATTTTATTGCATTCAATTTAGCCATTCCCTTACTTACAGGCATTTATGTGGTTGCCAGCTTCCTAAAATAATGCTTCAGTGAATACATTTGCACATAAATCTTTCCAGACACCAGTTGCCTTCTAGCAATGGAACATTGAAGGAAGAGAGAGTCAAACTTGCACCACCAGGAAGCACCTTATTATTTATTTGGCTTCTTATTAAAATCTATGATGGCCAGAATATGTTCCCATTGATATTAAAATGTGCCATATAAATTCACTCTTTATAGCAGTTAGGCAACTATTGGTTGGGTCTAAATGCTCAGATTCAGAATAAAAATGTATTTCTCAGTCATCTTCTGTCCACATTTCACTGAATTTTTACACAATTATCTTTGGTTTTCTGGAATCACAACATGCTTGTCCTGAATGTAGCATGTGACAGTGTTGATCCTGTGACTCATTAAGTCAGAGCTCCTGTACACCTTCTCTCCTGGTTTTCCCCCTCCTTCTGAATTGTCTTATCTCTTTTTGATGGGCCAATTTCCCTTGCTTTCTCTTTCAGGCTATGCATTTTTCCCAAACTCTCCCAGCCACCCCCATTTCCTCAGCAACCCCTTTTACAATGAATCTCACTCGAATTTACATTTCCAGAGAACAGTTATTTTCAACCTTCAGAATCACATTACCAAGTGCCTAGTAAGCAGTCATACTATGACATCTAGACATCAATATATGTGGAGCAGGACGTACGCTCTTCTTCCACTCTTCCTCATCCAAACCACTAATCTTCTTCTAATGTAAGAACTGAATAACCATTTCTTATAATGGTCCAAACGCAAATCAGCAGATTTGTGAAATATAAATGAATATGGGTAATTTCAGACACCAGTTAATTCCACTAATGGATTGAATCTTTTGTCAGAATTAGTTGACCTGAATTTTATATTAAGTCAATGCCATTTGTTTGGACATATCCACTGGTCTTTACATAGATCAGAGTCCTCAAATATTTAATCACTAAACCTAGAAAAAGAAGAATCTTTAAAAAAAAAAAAAGCACCTAGTCCTCATTCTGTGTATCAAGCAACAGAAGCCCAGGAAAGAAAACTGGTTTTGTCATGGTCAGATTGGTAGCAATCTGGTACCAGAAGAAGTGTGTCTCTCCTCAGAGAATAACGCCTCAGTCCGTCTACAGGGTAAAATTATTTAAATATTCTCATTAGGTAAGAAGGCTTGCAGTTTCTGAGGGACAACAGAAAGTAGAAAAAATGTTTAGTAATATTTGGGAAGAACTTGTATCTTTTCATTTGGGGATTCAAAAATTGGAACTTTGTGTCAGGTACAATCGCTATGATCCTGCACACCTATAATCCCAGCAATTTGGGATGCAAAGGCTTGATCACAAGTTTGAGGCCAGAGGTAGCCAGTGTAACATAATGAAAGTTTGTCTCAAAATAAAAATTTTAAAAGCAGGGCCAGGTGGGGAGCTCCATGGTGGAGCACTTGCAAAGTGTGCACAAAGCCCTGGGTTCAGCCCTTCAGTACCTCAAAAACATAAATAAATAAACAAACAAATAAGTGAAAATTTGTGAATAATCAAGAGAAATATTGGGACAAACAGTACATTTGTGGTATTTCTGCAAATAGGAAATCTTATGAAACAATTTAGGCTTAACAGCATGGAAACAATATTTTCTCCCCCAGACAACAAACTGTTCTCAGATCTTTTGGAAGTGCTCTTCTGTACATGCAAAACTTGGATGGTTCCCATTTCCTGTTCAATAAAGTCTAAGCTCTTAATCACATAGAAAACATCTCAAATCTACTTCTGGTCTAATATTGCAGTTTCATCATCTGTCACTGCTCCCTACCCTCTACCCCCTAGGATCTTCTTTAATCACATTTAGCTCTTTGACCTTCTCTTAAATAACATGTTACACCATACTAATTCTGCTCATTCTATTTATTTTAAATTTCCTTCTTTTCCATTTTCATCTTTCCTTCTTGACACCCAAACTCCAGCTCATTCTGCATAGCTCAGATTGAAGGTCACCTGTTACTTCCTCTATGAAGCTGCCAGAACACCCAGGCAAAAGGTATCCATCCAGCATGTCAGTCCCCATGTACCTGACCATTACATTTACCTCTGTTAGAGACAATTGTTTGCCCTTCTGCCTACTGGCTTTGCTTAGACCACAGGCTGTGAAGTATCTGAGGAGGAGCTATAGGATGTTATTTACTCTAACAACCCCAGTACCTACAGCCAAAGCTAATTCCTGACCCCATGTAAAGGATTTTTTGTTCAAGCAATGCTGAAATGGCTCTTGTCATTGATTATACATTTTATTTTATCAGTGCATTAGGAGAGGAACTCTTTGATAATACTTGGATAGTTCCAATAATTTTGTAGACTTAAAAGCAATACCTTTAAAGTCACACTTAACAATAACCTATCCCCACTAAATGTAAGATTTCCTTTTGATAAAAGAAATAGTTTTAAATTCTAAAAGCCTTAGGATCAAGATTTATATTGTCATGTTAAAAATATAATTTTGTAAGGGGCTGGTGGCTCAGTGATAGAATACATGCTTAGCATATGCAAGACCTGGAGTTCAATCCCTAGCACCGAATGAGTGTGTATATGTGTGTGTTTATAATTTGTAGTCAGGCTGGGTGTGGTGGTGCATGCCTTTAATCCCAGCAGCTTGGGAGTCTGAGTTAGGAGGATCACAAGTTCAAGACCAGAGGTAGCCTACAAAATTTAGTAAAACCCTATCTCTAAGTAAAAAAAATAAAAATAGGCTGGAGGTGCAGCTCAGTGATAGGGCACTTGCAAAGCATGTGATAAGCCTTAGGCTCAAGCCCCAGATACTGCAAATTAATAATAATAATAATAATAATAATAATATAATAATAATAATAATAATAATAATTTGTAGCCACCCATAGTGGTGTATGCCTGTAATCCCAGCACTTAGGAGGCTGAGACAGGAGGATTGAGAGTTTGAGGCCAACCTGGGCAATTTAGCTTGAACCTATTTCACAAATAAAATAAAATAAAACAAAATAAATTCATCTGTAGCCCACTATAATCGTGACAATATCCAAGATGAGACTACCTGGTATTACCAAGAATCTTGGCGTACTGTGGGTAATCATATGCAAAAAAAGACTATGCATAATACTTTAAGAACAATTTCCTTTGTAGAGCTATCAAATGGCCAAAAGACATTTAAACTTACCCATGTCCTAATTTGTATTTCAGCTAAAATTCCACAGGAATATGTAAGTTAAGACAGAAACTATTTGTTAGTACATAAAAGTCCAATACCCTCCCTAGTAATAAGTTGGCACTTAGTCAGAAAATAAATATTTACAAGAATGCTTACATTTTAATTCATTTTTAAGCTTGTGATTTACATGAATTCTAGTTAGTCTATCAGCCATTATTAGTTATTAGCTTATCGAAATTTAGGGGTAACCTGTATATTGTGTTATTACTGATACACAAAGACAATTCTCAGTATCAAAGAGTTGATTTTTGTATTTGATTATGCTGTATATTTTAGCAATGGAAAATTCAATGATAAAGTAAGAAATCTCAGCCCAAAAAATCAGGTCTATGAAGCTGTGTCTTCTGAAATTGAGTTCAATTTACACAATACAGGATGTTTTGGGGCTGGGATTTGGGGCTGGTAGAGCACTGCTCTGCAGTCTCTGAGGTCCCAGGTTCGATTCCCAGCACCGCAAAAATGGGAGAAGGATGGGGCAATCCGCTCCCGAGGCAATCCTGAAACAATTGGCCATTGAAAACCCTATAAGAGTGGCTGTGAGTTTGACATGACTCGACTCGAGGATATCTAACAACAACAACAACAGGATGTTTTTAGTATATAATGTGAAGTGAAATGCTGTGTTGTCAGGTTGTTTGTGCCAGTCAAGTTCTGGGTTACATCATTCAACCCTCCCTTGATTATCCCTAAAAAGGGGCTGGTTCATAAAGCTTTATATAAATTTTCCATTGCTACTAACAACGACATAACAAAGCACTTGTGACTGGATATTTTATAAAGACAAAGAATTTAGATTACAGTTCTGGAGGTTCAAGAACATGGAGCTGGCTTCTGATCAGCTCTAGTGAAGGCCTCATGGCAGATGGTATTATAATAGTTAGAACACATGCAAGAGTAAACACATGGCAAGACTGAAAGAGGGATTCAAGAGTCAGACTGTCTTTTATACAACTTGCTCTTGCCAGAACTACCTCCCTCTGTGAGACCAGTATTCATTTCTTCCAGGGGCAGTGCCCCCAGTAGCTTCCAACACATGCACCCTTGGGGGACACACCCAGACCGTATCCAAACTAGACCAGGGCTCATTTCTCCAGTGCCTAAAAAACTACACACACACACACACACACACACACACACACACACACACACACACATTAATATACTATTTTCTAACAACATGTGTATTTCTGTGATGCCATTTTTTCTGGATTATATGTATTTGTTCAATGTTAAGCATCTGTCTAAGACATTACTGACTGTAAACATTAATATGTTAAATTATCCTGATATGCTAATAATAATATAATTTATACTCATATCTATAATGTCCCTCTCTAGAAATTACTAGAGTTCACATATATTTTATTCCCCTACTTGCTGAGTTGTATTACCTTTGAAATTCTGGCCAAATACTGTCTAGTTATCCTCCTTCATTGTCTTTTTTCCCACAAAATCAACCATAGTTTTTCATTTGCTTTGGAAGGATCAGGGATTCACTCCTATCGTTTCCACTTATCCCTGAGCTTTGCATACTGTCTATTTCCTAGAAGGACAATTAACCATCCAGCTATCCGTCATTCCACTATTCTGGATTCATTCATTTATTCTTCAACAAATGTGTGTTAATCATCAACTATATTCCATGCAAGTGGCATGAATCAAATGGAAGAGTATCCATAGTTACCAAATGAGACTAATTTTTATTTTGTAATGGACGTATTTAGAATCTATACTCTGGACAAAGAAATGTGAGACGTTGTCAAGGAAACAAAAATGATAGAAACACAACCCTTGCCATCTAGGATTGTTTATGAAGGAGAAAATCATGTTGGTAAATGTAAGCTATGCCAGAGATAAATTTATTCTGGTGACTTTGCACTGCAGATTTAAAATTTTGTTGTGTATTTTAATTTTACTATAGTTCTAACAATACTGTTACTGTTAGGTGCCGTCAAGTCAGGTCAGACTCATAGTGACCTATGTACAACAGAATGAAACACTCACCAATTCTGTCCCAGGCACATGATCTTACTTATGTTTAAGTCCGTTGTTGCAGACACTGGGTCAATTCATCTAGTTGAGGGTTTTCCTTTTTTCATTGACCTGTCACTCTCCCAAACATTAACAGATTGTCCATAACACCATTGAGTTCTAATCCCTTATTCTGTAAAGTATTCACCAACTAACCCTTCTTATATTTTATTTCCTATTGCATTTACATCTACATAATATAGTGTAATAAGTCTTTTTTGTTTGTTTTTAAGTAGTGGAAGCAGCATGAGGTAAGAACACAAACTTAAAGCACCTTTGGTAGCCCCTATTCTTTGCACCCCTGTGGATCCCGGACTCAGTCCATCAGCTTCCCTTCTTTGCATTTAATATACATTCCATTAGCTGATGACCCTCCTTCCAGGATTCCAGCATAATGGAATAGAGTATACAACTTCAATTCTCTTCTGTTATTCCTAATCAGATATAATATACTACTTGACATTTTACAAATCTATTATTTTCTTGCTAATGTTACCAAGAAACAGAGCTTAATGGAATAACAAATTTATAAAACTTAAAATAGTAATAGGCCACAGACTCCAGGTTGGGGTAGGTTAGGGAGAGAATATGCAAAAGAATCTTCCAAGAACCATGTTGTATAATCTATATGTCTCATCCATATACACACTATTCTTTCTTTGAAAGCTTTCTGTCATATATTTTCCTTTTTCCTTTTTTTTTTTTTTTTTTTTGGCAGTTCTAGGGGGTTGAACCCTGGGTCTTATGCATGCTAAGCAAGTGCTCCACTACTGAGTAGCTCCCTAGACCCTTTTTTAACTTTTTATCTTGAGACAAGGCCTCCTTCACTAAGTTACACAGGCTGCCTCTCCTAAAACTTCTGTTCCTCCTGAGTAGCTGGGATTACTAGTGGGCATTTTGGCACCTGGCTACATTTTCTTATTTAACAAATATTAAAAATAAAACGTGTGGGCTTTAAGAAACTGTTTAATCCTTTAAAAGATTGGCATAAAGGATTGTTTTAGATCAAAATATTGGGAAGGATGTGTGTACAGTAAAGATCTTTGTTCAAAAGGTAAACAGACTATGCTTGTTGGTTTTATTTCCTTTCCTGACCCTGACTCTTCTTCAAAGTTAACTAACTTTGAATAAATTGATCATTTCTCTGATGCTCCTGAAATATAATAGGAAGACATAGGCTTTGAAATCTGATGGTCTTAGATTTAAATGATTGTTGTGTGGGTTTAAACAAGTTCCTTTACTTTTGCAGGTCTTAGTGTCCTCATCTATAAGTAAGAGTAATTTTTTCTTCATTCTAGGCATCTATTCATTCATTGAACAGGAATTTGTTGAATATTCTGTGTGCTAGAAATCATGCTG
>VMDO01024160.1:0-30268 GCA_007922755.1 Pedetes capensis
TATTTTCATCATTATTATTTTCTTTAGGTGGTAAAGAGTCAGTAAATGTTATTAACAGAGAATAAACATTTTGTTGAATGAATGGTCAAAGCAGAACCAAGAGGGAACATCGGATTCTTTTGGTACTGTCTAGAAACCTAATAATTCTCATTAAAGCAAAATGAAAGAAAAGCAAAATCAAAACCATTCAGGTATTCAGTGGACTGGCTGTATTATCTCTATATCAGTGTACTTTGCTTACACCTATTTTGTTCTAGCATGAAAAGACCACATTTCCAAATGTCTCTAAATATAATCAGTACTCCATGTCATTTAAGCAAATTTTCAAGCATTTAAGTTACTTTGGATTCCAAATATATTTTAAGAATTTAAATTTAACTTGATGGTACTAATATATTCTAGACAATCTGCAAGGGAAATGCAGGCATGAGGTCTGTTTATACCCATCCTTAGATAGTGTGGTAGTCAGCCTCAAGATGGTCACGTGATTCTGCCCAGCTGTACATCTCTCTGTGCTGTCTCCTGCACTGGACAGGGTTGATCTGTGTAATACCATATGGCAGAAATGACCAGAAATGATCTTCCAAGGCTAGGTTACACACAAAAAGGCAGCTTCCACCTGCCTATCTTGGATCTCCTGCTCTGAGAGAAGGGAGCTGCCATGTTGTGAGGATGCTCAAGCAGCCTATGGAGAAGACTGGAGGAACTGAGGCCTCCAGTCAACAGCCAGCATCAAATGGTCAATCATAGGAGGAGCCACATCAGAAGCAGATCCTCCAGCAGCCCCAGCCAAGAGCTGGCCTGTGGCTTCACGGCACAGCCCAAGCCTGAGCCACCTGCACAGGCTCCCCCCAAATTCCTGACCTGCAGACACTGTGAGATAATGTCTATAACTGTTTTAAGTCACTAAGCTTGGGGGTGGGCTGGGTTTAGCTCAGTTGGTAGACTGCTGCTCAGCACTCTCTGAAGATCTGGGTTTGATCCCCAGTGCACTGCAAAGATGGGAAAGGATGTGGCAATCCACTCTCGAAGCAATTTATAAACAATCAGCCATTAAAAACCCTAAGGGTCTCTATGAGTCGGACACGACTATACAGCACCAAACAAAAACAACAATAAGCTTGGGGGTGATGTGCCAATATAGAAGCTGATAATACAGATAGCATGAAGACTCTTCATTACCTGCTTGAGGTTGGGGTATTTTCTGTTATTTTTACCAATCTATTTGTTCCTGGTCTGTAGCCATAGCACCATGGCATCCAATACTGCCTGGTCTCAGAAGCTAAGCAGGGTCGGCCTGGTTAGTCTTTGGATGGGAGACCGACTGGGAGTATCAGGTGCTGCAGGCTAGGGAGAAGACCTGGCAGCCCACTCCTGAAATAATCTGCCATTGAAAACTCTATGAATATGAGAGAAGCTCTGACAACAGTGTCGGGCATGGCACAGTGCCACGTAGTGTTTCATTCTGTTGTACATAGGGTCGCTATGAGTTGGCCTCAACTCCATGGCACCTAGCAATAACATTTTTCCCTGGCTAGTAACACATCAACTTAAAGGTAAGCTGTCCCCATTTAGATACATCTGCCTTTACCTTTAAGAACCAACAAATCTGTCCTAGAAGTACAACCAGAGTGTTCCCTTGAAGCAAGGTAAGTTATACTGTGTCTTACATAATTTGGACATGTCAGGACAGACCAATCCCTGGAAAAAGACATCATGTTTGGGAGAGCTGCAGGTCAACAAGAGAAAGGAAGACCATCTACTAGATGGATTGACACAGTGACTGCAACAATGGGCTTAAATATAAACAGATTGTATGCCTAGCACAGTGTTGGGCAGTGTTTCATTCTGTTGTAAATAGGGTCACTATGAGTCAGACCCAACTTGTTGGCACCTAAAAACAACAACAGCATCCGATCCCGTCAGATCTCAGAAGCTAAGCAGGGTTGGGCCTGGTTAGTACCTGGATGGGAGACCGCCTGGGAACACCAGAAGCTGTAGGCTTGGGAGAAGGACCTGGCAACCCCCTCCCAAAAATCAATCTGCCATTGAAAACCCTATAAACAGCAGAGAAGCACTGACAATAGTGTTTCCCCTGTTGTACAGAGGGTCGCTATGAGTCAGATACCGACTTGACGGCACCTAACAACAACAACAAAAACAACAACAAGCCTTTACCTTTCCAGGTTTAGAATACCTAATAAGTGATTTAAAAATATTTTCTAATGGGAAGAGATTGCTATCTTGTACTCAATTAAGGCTGGAAAGAGCTATGACTAGAAATTTACCTAGTGAGAGACTGTGAATGTTTCTTCTTCAGTTTTATAGATAAATGCTTACAAACCTGAGGGTACGCCAGGGTTTTAAATAATTTTACTCCTTAACATGTGTGAATTTTCTTTACATATATTTAGTTTTTTTCTTATCACTTATCCACTGTTGCTTCCTTAGTTCCTACTGTATATATCACCACTTTTTCTATTCTCTTTCCTAAAATGAGCTTCCTATTGCACAGCTACCTCTGTGTACACTGGGCCATACACATCACTGATTCTTTGTGCCTCTTCAAAGACTTACGTCAAATGAGATTTGTCATTGCAATATATTTACCTTCCAGTTAAATTTGCTTTTCATTAATGGGCTTCAAAATCTTGACCTAAAGCCCCCGCCCAGCAGGCAGCAGCCTGTGGTACAGAGCCCAGGCACAGGGGACACGGGCCAGGTGGGGAATTTTCCCTCTCACTGCTGAATTGAAAACTCAACTTTAAATTTTTCTGAGGCTTTCTCCGTGCCCTCAGATGTTCAGCACAGTTTAGTTGTGGTGGCGGATGTTGCCAAAGGACGAATCAAGTGCTCATCATGCATCACAAGTGGGGCCAGAGCAATACGAGTGTACTTAAGAAGATCACCAGGCTGGACTGGAAAACACATCCATGGAAGGAGTGGATGGAAGAACAGACCCTGAAGCAGTCCAGGAATGGGTGGGACACAGAGATTGGTGAAGGACTTTGCTCTGCAGTGGCCAAGAGACGGCCATGCAGGAGGGCAGACCCGCTCTAGACTGGAATGAGGGCTCTGTCTGCCCCTCTCTAGAACTCAGGGGAGACAGAGGCTCACACGTTCTTCTTTTGACCACGTGGCATCCCATGATGCTAGCATGCTGGTTTTCCAGGTATGATGACTCCTGGCATCACGCCCTGGGAAGTAAACAGGACCAAGCCAGCCTTGGCGAAACAGTAACTGTCATCACCAATTAGTTAAGGTGCACGTCTGTCCCCTCTGGCTTCTGCCTCGGGTTGGCCATATCCCAGAAGCCCCTCATTTTTGGAAGAAAGCAGAACACCCAGCTTCCCTGCAAAGCATTGGCTTCACAGAGCTCCTGCCCCAGGAGGCCCCCCTTCAGGAAGAAACCTCTGTGCCTGAAAACCCCTGGGCCCTCCCTCTATTCATCCTGCAATCAGACCAAGGTTCCCAGAATAAGGCCCCTGTCGGGGATTTTTAACTAGAGTCTACCCCATAACTAGAGTCCTTCATAATAGCCTGAGGGGCTGACCCCTAGTTGACCCCCAGGGCCACATCTTACTCACTCACACCTGCCCCTCCCATCGAGTGAGCAAAGATGGTGCCTGACCAGCCTGGCCTGCCCCAACTACCTTAATCCTGATTGGCTATCCTTGGCATTTTCGTTAGATAACTGTCCCTACCTGGCAGGTATGTCAGTTTATCTGCAGTACCTGTCAGGTATGTGCCCTGATTAGCTAATCCCAAGTCACGTGCCCCTCCAGGACCCTATATAAGCAGGGCTCCCAGACCCCTTTCACCCTCTACCACTTCTGACCGTCCCTCAACTGCCAGCTGGATCCCATCATCTCGACCAGCGCTCCCTACTCCAGTGGACTCTTCAAGCAAGCTTACTCGGTCAAGACCAGGGGCCCCGAAGCGCTGAAGGCTACAATCAAGCCATGAAGAGCCTCCCAATTCCTCCCATACGTGGGAAGGAGGGAGACAGAGAAGGCGAGCTGTGAGAGTCGAGACCAACTGACCTCCAGCCCAGCGGAACACTGGCTGCTGTAGCTGTGCCTTTAAGGCTGAGCTGTTCCAGCACTTATAGCACTTGCTTACGGGTTGCTTGCTTGTTGCACCCCACTTGGGGAGCACCCAATAAACCTTCCTTTCCTGTTTTTCCGTTGAAGGTCTCCTGAGGTCCTTCATTGGCGCCACTGGCCATAACACCAACCCGGTTCAGTGGGTCCCCGATACCCACGTGGTGTCTGGGCAAGGCTCTGACCTCTACCGGGCCTGAGCTGAGCGCCAACAGGCCCCAACTCTCCACCTCTTTTCTTTTGTGATTGATGGGCAGCCATGGAAAGTGGCTCTATGAAGGGCAACTCAATTCAATAAAGAGAATCACGTTTGCTTATCTTCACGGGAAGGTTGCAAGAGGCAGGGAAAGGGTGGGTGGCCTAGGACCTACTCCTCCTGCAGAGGATTAACAGCTATGGAGGAGAGATGATGTACGACATGTTTCCCAGTGACAAGTGCCCCCGGCGAGGCCCCCGGAGCTGCTCAGGGCGCGGGCAGAGCGGCGTACCTCACGTTGGTGTGCCGCTTCACGTACAGGTTGTGGAAGTTGTTCGTGTTCTCCATCTGGCCTGCTTTGGGGCCCTGCAGCCTCTGGATGATCTCGGCTTTCATCTCCATGGCTATGTGGGCTGGCAGCAAGGACAGCAGAAGCCGCTCCTGGAACGAGGTGGAGAGGAAAGAGTCAGCCTGTTTCAAACGAGGAAGGAGACAGACACGTGACACTTGACATCACCACTGATTGGGAATGGGCACCACGTGGGCCATCTCTCCTATACGTCAAAATACAAATTCTATAAATACACGTTGAAAGGAAAAGAATCTCATTTTCTCAGGTCAGACTGCAATTTATCACTTATTGAGTTCTAAGCAAGGAGACTCATAGCGACCCTCATAGGGTTTTCAATGGCTGGTTGTTTGGGGATTGCCTTAGGAGTAGATTGTCACATTCTTCTCCCACGTTTGCGGTGCTGGGAATCAAACTAGGGACCTCAGAGACTGCAGTGCAGCGCTCTACCAATTGAGCTAAAGCTGTAGCCCTGTAGCATCCAATCCTGTCAGATCTGGGAAACTAAGCAAGGTTGGGCCTGGTTACTATTTGGACAGGAGACCCCCTGGGAACACCAGGTGCTATAGGCTTGGGAGACGGACCTGGCAACCCCCTCCCAACCAATCTGCCATTGAAAACCCTACAAATAGCAGAGAAGCACTGACAATAGTGTTTCAGCTGTTGTACGTAGGGTCGCTATAAGTCGGATACTGACTCAACAGCACCTAACAACAACCTCAACAAGTAAGGAAAATTTAGAAAGGCAATATTGTTTTCCCAATGATATTATTTATCTCCTTTGACTTTAAAGTAGTGAAACAGGAATAATATTAAAATCTCAGAAACCAATAGTCAATCTAAGATAGAACACACTCATTTTTCTCTCACTTGTTTATTGGAAAGATAAAGCACAAGCTTTATTGCTCTTTAGAAAGGCAGTAAATAATCCGCAATTCCTAAAAAAGGTAGTAAAACATTTTCCAATATTTCATTTCCTCCATGACGAGTGCTGCGTCTCTCTCAGCGGTTCTAAACTCGTGTAAAAATGGAGCCAGAAATATTAGCTTCTGCCACATGTCATTTATAACAAACTATAGGTGAGAAACAAAGAAATCGTAACATATAAGCTTTTTGTGTTTTTTTTTTTTTTGGTTTCTAAATTCAGTAAATCCAGTAAAGAGAAAGCAATACTGCACTTACGTTAGTATATATTTATTTTAATCGGAGTGGTATTTTTTCATTCTCTTCAAGGAAAATGCATTTTTTTAAAAGTATCGAAGAAGAGCAATTGTTGAAAGTTATCTTTATCCATGCTGGGCATGGTGGCACATGCCTGTAATTCTAGTGACTCAGGAGACAGACACAGGAAAATCTCAGGTTCGAGGCCAGAGACACCCTATTGTAACTTAGGGAGACCTTTTCTCATGATAAAAAATATTTTAAAAAGGGGCTGGGTGTGCAACTCAGTGGTAGAACACATGCAAAAAATGTGAATGAGGCCCTGGGGTCAGCCCCTAGTACAAAAAAAACAGAAAGAAAGAGAGAGAAAAAAAGCAAGCAAGCAAGGAAGGAAGGAAGGAAGAAAGAAAGAAAGAAAGAAAGAAGGGAGAAAAGAAAAAGAAACAAAGTTATCTTCATCTTGCTGTTGTTGTTAGGTGTTGTCCAGTTGGTATTCTACTCATAACGACCCTATATACAACACACGAAACACTATTGTCAGTGCTTCTCTGCTATTCATAGGGTTTTCAATGGTGGATTGATTTCTGGAGTGGGTTGCCAGGTCCTTCTCCCAAAACACTATTGTTGTGCTTTTTTGCTGTTCATAGGATTTTCAATTTGAAATGCTCATCTATTGCATTTAAAACACTCAGTTGACTTCCCCACGGGTGCGTTCATTTCCAGCCCAGCCTCTCTTCTCTTGCTGACGTTCCCAGCTTCCTTCAGGGCAGCCCCTTCTGTCTCCATCACCAGTGCTGGGCCATGGGATGAGCCTCCAATAAAAGCCAGCACTCAAAAATGGTGAATCGGGTCCTTTTGCCTTAAACTTGCCTTTCTCCTCTTCTGAAGGAAAAGGCCGCTATTCCAGGCTTGACAGCCTAAGACCGTCCGCTCTGCTTTCCTGGGAGGTCACTGCGGGTTGATTTTTTTCACATCCAGTTTTCTGCATCTTGGCCAAAGAACTTCTGCATCTGCCTTCTTCACATGGACACATCCTTGTCCATGTGAAGACACAGGCTGGAACTCTTGTGGCCACTGGGTCCATTTCTGGGTGACCTCCTTCCCCAGTCCCATTCCCTCACTCTGTTCTCTGAAGCCACTTCCCAGCTGAACGCTGAGCCCACATCTATGCTTGGGGCCCATCTGGCAGAAGCCTGAGATAATTTTTCCAGGCACTGTCCCTCCTCCTCCTATATTCTGTAACAAGATTATGCCAAACCCTGAGCCAGGCCTTCCTGAAGACACAGATTCCATGACCAAAACGGGAGGATCAAATATAGTAATTCTCTCCCACACCCCCAGCCTCATTTAACAACCAAATGTAAATTATGGTCTCTATTTTAAACCCAAATGTAGAGGAAAGACCAGCTTTTTATAGGCGGTCTGAAATATATAGAAGATAAGCTTCATGTGTTATGTAAAACAAAATATTCTCTTTTGTGGTAAAGAATTCCTGTGAATTTAGACTGCAGTGGAGATTTGGGGAGCATCAATCGGCCACATAAAAGTCTTCCCCGTGATCGTAGGATTCCAATAACCATGATGATTTTCGGGAGCTCTGGTCAGACCACCTCACAGACTGGATCTAGTTTTGGGGTTGGGGAGTGACCCGGTGAGATACCACGGGATGACCATGGGGTAACCCCCAAGAGAAGTCTGAGATCCAGGTGGTGAAATCAAGATACTTTTCTTTAAATTTGTCTTTCTTCCTTTAAAAAAATATTCTGATCTGAAAGAAAAAGCCCAATATCATGGGATTTTAAGCCCAAGGCTGTTCTGTCTCCATGAGACATCACTACAGAAAGAAAAGCCCAATATTTGGGAACACAGGACAAGCTTCAATCTGGGTTAATATTTCCATTAATATTTCAGCTTTCTGTAATGCAGCTGCTTGCTCTGCCAAATCATCTGAAAGCAACAAAGAAACTTAAGTGCTTAATACACCAGATCTCACTTGGCTACATTATCTTCCCAAGTATACTGGACATATTCCTTAAGGATGATTTTGGAAAATCAAGTTGGCCATTAAGCTGATTGATTTATACCTTTATTACTTCATCCTCTTGTTAGACATGCTTAAGTAATCACAAAGTACTTGGCTGATTCTGACTTACTCAGAGGTTATCCACTGAATAACTTGGCTTCAGCTCGGGGCTTCCATTTCAACACACCCCTTTTATTAAACCTCCAGTTCTTATCAATGACAATATGCTTTCCCCTAGAACTTGTTCTTTGAAAGTGTGCTTCACACAAGAGATTCGAAGTTAATTGAGCATATTTCAATGGTTTGTTGATCAAAGTTCAGGGCACTCCAAACTGCAGCGTTTCTAATAGAATGATGCAAAGAAGATATTATAACTATATTTTTATGTTATTTTCATGGGAGAAGTTTGATAGGAAAATCCAATTTAAAGAAGACTTGTTCTTACATTTTGGGCTAATATATAGTTCTGTGTATTATACTTTGTCCATCCAATAAACTATGCATATAATAAACATTACATGGCATCTGATCCCATCAGATCTCGGAAGCTAAGCAGGGTCGGACCTGGTTAGTACTTGGATGAGAGACCATTTGGGAACACTAGGTGCTGTATGTAGGCTTGGGAGGAGGACCTGGCAACCCACTTTCAAAAAACAATCAGCCATTGAAAACCCTATGAATAGCAGAGAAGCACTGACCATAGTGTTTCCACTGTTGAACCTAGGGTCGCTGTAAGTCGGACACTGACTCAGTGGCACCTAACGACATAATAGACATCTAAATCTTGCTTCACTTTTCAAAGGGAGGCTAAAATAAAAACTAGGAAATAAAAACTCATCAAAACTAGAAAACTCATAAAAACTAGAAAAAATTTCTTTTTGAAAACGTTTATCTCTGATCTTTATCTCAAATGTGTAATGTGGCTGTTTCCTCTGGAATGAGCATGGCTATCACTGTCTTAAAGCAAACTGCACTGGGGAATCTAGAGGCCCTTGGCTGCGAAGTCATGGCAATGATATCAACCATACAAGTGATGGTTGGGCTTCTAATAGCAGGGGCTGGGCGGCACTCCCTCAGGAGGATGGGGTCATTAGACCCTCAGGAGAGCCCTCCTGCCTGAGACTCCTCTCACTGCCATATCAGAGGCAAACCATTGACGCTGGGGGGCCCCTGTGGGGTGGAAGTCCTTGGTGGGACTTCTTTGGAGGGATTCTTCCCAGTGGGCCAGCTGTCTGTGATTCCCCCACACCAGTGTAAGCAACCCCCTAAAACCTATTGATCCTCCAAGTTTAAACTGCTGTATCCTTTCTCTGGCCTGCCTGTGCCCTCTCTGTATCTGGATGCATGGACATTTTTGTTTGTTTGTTTGTTTTTGTGGTACTGGGCGTTGAACCCAGGGCCTCGTGCTTGCATGCTCTGCAAGTGCTGGACCACTGAGCTGCACCCCCAGTCCAGTTTTTTACTTTTTGAGACAGGGTCTCGCTAAGTTACCCGGGCTGCCTCTGGCCTCGAACTTGCGATCCTCCTGCCTCCGCCTCCCCAGCCACTGGATTACAGGTGTGTGCCACCACGTCTGGTGTGCATGGACATCTTCATGCCTACCCGGGAAGAGTAGTTCATGCAGCAAACGCAATGCATCATAGCAGGTCCTACACCAGATCAATGAGCAGAGGCCATGTTCTGATGAATTCTCTTCCCAACAGAAAGTAGCTATCAGAATGGCGACGTATCAGGCCCCTTTGCGGGGCTGGGCCAGATGCGGCTCTATCCTGCACGTGTGGAGGAACCAGAGGGTGTCATGGAACGCTGTCCAGCAGTGTGAAAGAGCTCAATCTCCATTTGAAAGAAAATGATTAAAGACTGAGCTTGGAAGACGCACACTTAGGACATGGAGAGGAGATACCAGCAGCTCTCTGAGCTCGTATTGGCTCACACCTCCTGCAGCCAGCTTCTTTCCTGTGTATCTCAGAGGAGAAGTGCCTTCCACACGCACAGACTCTGACTCCTATCACCAGCACCTCCTTAAAGTTGCGTTCTAGTCATTCCTGCTATCGTTGCTGCTTCTGTTTACAAACATCACTTGTTTCTCATACATCTCTTCTCAGAATTTTTGCTTCCCATCAATCAACGAAAGCACACCGCTTACTCTTGCTACTTGAAAGATTTTGGTTTACGCTTCTTCGACTATTATATATAAAAAAGTTGTCACCATTTTTTATAGAGGAGAGAGCCCTTGGTAGTGGAAGTAGCCCTGGTGCAGGAGAAGATAGAGCTTCCCATCTGAACGCTGAACCCAGATCCATGCTTGGGGCCCATCTAGCATAAACCTGAGATAATTTTGCCAGGCATTGTCCCTCCTCCTCCTATATTCTTCCAGTCGTTTCGCTGCTACTTCAACCAGTCACATCAGCTTCTAATCTCCAGTTTGGTTGTCTAGAAAACAGGTGTATTGTGCTAGGGGAATTGGGCCATTTCCATGTCTATGTAGGATTTCAGCACTTTATAGACCATGTTTGGTCTTTTGTAGAATTTATCTTCCCCTGTACTAGAGAAAACTACATCCTGCTGCATGTTTAATTGTAAACACCCAACAACTAGATCACAGAGGATGGAATCCAAGCACTTGAGTCTCCACACTGGTGCAAATGGTTAAGTCCACAGGGATCCCGGAAGCAGCAATACCACGGGGATCTAGAACAAGGAGCAGGAGGCTGCATTTGTGCAGTGAGTGGGAGGAAGATGAGGAAGGCTGAGATTCTGAGGTACAAAGTTACAGTGCGTTTGTGTCTGTGCACAGGGAAAACTGGCTTGTCTATTTCACAGTCCAGTGCACTGGGATGTCTTGTGCACATCAAAATCAGTATAACCCTTCATTGAATCACCATTCCCTGTTATAAGTTGGGAAGTCCTTTCATTGCTGGGCAACTTGTTTTCTCAGGAAAAACCCTGGTTGCACAGAATTTCATCTAAATTTAAATATTTTTTGACAATGATAGGGTCAAGTAAAGATCCACGTGTCTCAAAGAGAATCAGGTAAGGTGGCAACTGCCTGGGTAGTCAAGGCAAAACTTGTGTCTTCCGACTTCAGGACCATAAGCTGCTCTTTCTACCTCCTGATTTGTAAATTTTAGATGACCAGAAAGCTTGGGAGAGCACATTGTGAGAAAAGGTGGAAAGAATAAAACAATCACTCACGTGCAGTGACCATCCAGTTAAACAAAGTTAGAGTGAAAGTGCTAGTCAAGTCAAGGTATAAAGTGTACAGCTATAGTCACTCATAGCCTGCAGCCATAGCCCTGTGGCATCCGATCCCATCAGATCTCAGAAGCTAAGCAGGGACAGGCCTGGTTAGTCCTTGGATGGGAGACCGCCTGGTGCTGTAGGCTTGGGAAAAGGACCCGGCAACCCACTCCCAAAAATCAATCTGCCATTGAAAACCCTATGAATAGCAGAGAAGCACTGACAATAGCGTTTTGCCTGTTGTACACAGGGTCGCTATGAGTAGGATACTGACTTGATGGCACCTAACAACAACCACAGCATAGTCATTCATGACAGTGAGTTGTTATTTCTAATCTGGAACACTTTACCATCAAATGTCAGTTCAATTCTCTAAAACAGAGCTTCTAGGCAAATAGAAATCACAGGTAAGGTGGAAAAATATTCAGTCTTTAGATGGGAGATCCAGAGGCCCCCGGATGATGGCCCCAAGGTTATTCAGCCAGCACTTCGTCTTTCATCCTGGATGGCGCCCTTATCTGTGGGCAGGTTATTTTGAAAAGGCAAATCCAACCGGAGTCAGCTTCCCTGTGAGCATTTGGCTGTTGTCTGGAGGGTGTGTGAATGTGAAGGTGTTTGTGTGGGAAGTTGATCGGTGTCGGGTCTGAGTGCTGTGTAGTTCAACAGCAACATTTCTAGGAAGCAGAAAGTGGAGACTAAGCTGATCGCATGACAGGACACCTCCAGGAAGGGAGGGAGTGGGGATTTGAACCCACAACCACAGTTAATGGCTCACTGCTCTGAACCAGTGTGTTCACTGCATCCAGGACAGACAGATAATATCCAAAGTGGTACAGGAATAAATTATGTAGCTTCAGCCAATGATGGGGAGAGAATTCTCACCTGGTAGAACCTCCTATGTGATTGATGCTCTATTTTCACTGGGGAGAAGAGTCCTTACCTCTCACTATGCCAAACCTGTAGATGCGAACCCCAGAGCAAAACTGTTCTTGGCATGAGTACCAGAAGCTTCTATGCCATGGGCAGCCCCCAAGCACCTCCCACTAAGCCAGTCCAATCCCAGGTGGAGGCCCGCCCTGTGTAAGGGATGGACGACTCCTCCATATAATCCATGCACTGCAACATCACCTTGTACCCTATAATACACACAATTGTTATTTGCCAATTAAAAATCACGGAAAAACCGGCTCGGGAGGCAGAGGCACGAGGATCGCAAGTTCGAGACCAGAGGCAGTCTGCGTAATTTAACCAGACCCTGTCTCAAAAAGTTAAAAAAAAAAATGGGCTGGAGGGTGCAGCTCAATGGGTCAGCACTTTGCAAAGCATGCAAGCTCGAGGCCCTGGGTTCAACCCCAGTACAAAAAAAAAAATGTAAAAACAACTTGGGTCAAAGAGAGTATTGTTGCTAATAACAGAAAACTTTCTTTGAAAAGGGTGTGCACTGAGGCGACTCCTCAGGAAAAGCCCTGTTTTCCCAGGAACACATGCTGATTCCTGAGGTGGGTGCAGACTTTTTTTTTGCTGTGAACCCAAAGATGCGTCACTGTTGTGTGTGCATTGGGGGAACCAAGGTCTCTCTAGCACTGAGGCAGATGTTCAGAACTTTGCTTACTTGCTCTGACAGGTGAAGTGTCCTACGCCAGCCTGCAAGACACACCAGCCGGTAATGCCCTATAAACATCGCACCTGCCCTCAAACTCTGGCTGTGCCCTTGGCCACCGAGGCAGTCAATAACCAGAAGATGGAGCCATCATTTCCACATAACAGGTGAAAAATATGAATGAGGGATAAGAGGCCAGGGCACTGCAAAAATTCCCATTCTGCTAATCAAGCAATGTTCTGTGCTGCCTCACATAAAAGTTTGAGATGTGCGCAGCAAACTGGACCACAAAGTCATCATAGTAAAAAGCCAAAGGGTAGCTGGAGTCCTAGACTTTCATTAAATGTAACTCAGAGGAAATGTCTGTGCCTCGAATTCAAGAATAAGGAGCTCCTCCTCTGCTGCGGCTTGGTTGGCTATGCGCCTCGTTTGTAACCCACGTGGCTGGCACGCGAGAGTTTTGCAAGCTTTATCTTTGTTCTTTAGAAATCACAGTCTTAGTAATCAGACCAAAGAGTTCCTTCAGGACTTCTTCTAAGTGTCACTAACAGCTTTATATTGGAGGAGAATCATATTGCAGATTGGTTAAAAACAGGGATTCTTGAGCTGGGCGCAGTGGCGCACACCTGTAATCCCAGCGGCTTGGGAAGCGGAGACAGGAGGATCGCAAGTTCGAGACCAGAGGCAGTCTGCGTAACTTAGTGAAATCCTGTCTCAAAAAGTAAAAAAATAGGCTGAGGGTGCAGCTCAGTGGTCCAGCACTTACAGAGCATGCAGGCGCAAGGGCCTGGGTTCAACCCCTAGTACCACAAAAACAAAATAAAACAAAACAAACTCCCCAAAACAGGGATTCTTATAGGAGAGTTTATATGCCTCACTACCTGACAGAGACAAATAAAAATGGCTTAGTACTTACACAATTTGAAAAATCTAATATGCTGTGGAGGATTTTCCTGCACATTACATAGGATAATGAAAGTTTAGATCACACATATTGTTGTTGTTAGGTGCTGTCCACTGTGCCCAACTCATAGCCACCCTCATGGGGTTTTCAATGGCTGATTGTTACAGGATTGCCTTGGGAGTGGATTGCCATGTCTTTCTCCTATTTTTGCAGTGCTGGGAATTGAACCCAGGATCTCAGAGATGGCAGAGCGGTGCTCTACCAACTGAGCTAAATCCCAGCCCTGATCATACATGTAGGGTAGTAAATTTTTTTTTCAGTACTGGGAGGTTGAACCCAGGGCCTCACACATGCTTTTGCAAGCGTTTTACCACTGAGTTGCACCGCCAGCCCATTTTTTACTTTTTATCTTGAGAGAACCTGCAGCCATAGCACCCTGGCATCTGATCCCACCTGATCTTGAAAGCTAAGCAGTATCAGCCTGGTTAGTCCTTGGATGGGAATACCAGGTGCTGCAGGCTAGGGAGAAGGACCTGGCAGCCCACTCCTGAAATAATCTGCCATCGAAAATGCTGTGAATAGTAGAGAAGCACTGACACAGTGTTGGGCATGGCACAGTGTTGGGGAGTGTTTTGTTCTGTTGTACATAGCGTCGCTATGAGTTGGACCCACCTTGACAGCACCTAACAACAACAACAACAACAACAACAACAACAACAACATCTTGAGGGAAGGTCTTGCTAAATTATGCAGACTGCCTCTGGTCTCAAACTTGCAACCCTCCTGCCTCCACCTCCTGTGGCATTGTACGAGTTCTTAGGACTCATCCAAATTTCATGTCCAGAGGAGCCTAACACCCTGGCTCCCCATGACCTGCCTGGCTTGTGGAAGGCACAGGTGCATGTTTGGATGTGTTCACAGAATTTGTTGTTGGTGGTGGTGTTAGGTGCCGTCGAGTTGGTTTCATAGGGTTTTCAATGGCTGAGTGTTTTGAGATTGCCTTGGGAGTGGATTTCCAGGCCCTTCTCCCATTTTTGTGGTGCTGGGAATTGAACTCAGGACCTCAGAGACTGCAGCACAGCGCTCTACCCACTGAGCTAAATCCCAGCCCTCACAGAATTTAAACACCTTCCAATACATGGGGCATCACGCAGCCCTCGACGTTCTCTTAGCACATCCTGTAGCATCACTTCACGCTTTCACTTCGCCTGCCTGTCCTCTAAGTCACGCTCCCTCGCCACGGGCACCGTGGGCATTTGTGGCTGGAGCGTTTTGTTCTGGGGGTGCTGTCCAGTCCATTGCAGGAGGTTTGGCAGCATGGAAATAGCAGCCTGAGACTCAGATGAGACTTCAGTAGCTTCAACCCACTGGATGCCAAGAGAAACCCCAGTCTTGAAGAATCAGTGTGGACTGCCTCCAAGCATTGCCACCTTCCCTCTGGCTGAGAATTGCGGCTCTGACTGTAAGACTCTTCCTTTGGACTTTAACCTGACCACCTGACCCTAGCGCCCCTCCCTGTCCCTTCCATGCCTCTCACCCTGGACTTGGTGGTCCAGCACTTCAATTATTTTATTGCACCTGGTATTCCTGAGTGGAAAAGCTCATCTCTGCAGGCATCCCTGGGAAGCATATCATGACTTCCTGTCCCACGCCAGTCCTTTTCGCCCAGACCATCGGCTGAGCAAGACCTTGTCGCCCGTTCCTGCCCAGACCACCGATGAGGAAACAGCTCTCCCTCTCCTCTCCCCCAGACCTTTGGTGAGGAAAGAACACTCTCCTGTCATAACCATCAACAAGGAAAGAACCCGCTCTGCGTCTGATCACTGGTGAAGCAACAGCTGTCTCCTCGTGACCTCTGAGACCACCAACATGGGTGTTTGCCCCTGGAAGGCAAAAGCACCTGAGGCTTTTCCTTTCTCCCATCTACTCTGGCGTCCTGACGGCCGCAGGAGTCTGTGCCCCTCACCCAAGGGTCCCAAGTGAATTGTGTTTAGTATCTGTGTGCTCGGCAGCACCACCGGTCCAAACCTCCAGGCCGGACCGGGAGGCGCACACCCCACAGAGTTGGCCAGAGGTTAGAAGGCTGAACCCAGCTCTATAAGACACTGTGAATAGGTCTGTATTCTGGGTCGGATATGTCCAGCCAAAAGACCCTCTTGTGACAAAGGAAGGACAGCAGAAGTCCTGCAGACGGACCAGTGTGCTGTCACATGCAGGGAACTGGAAGGCAGCATTTCCAAGTGGAAACCGTCATCTTCTCTACCAAGGCTGGCCCTTCCTTGGCCATCTTAGTTCAGGGAATGGCTGGCGAGGAGGCATCCAGCTGATCAAGCAGAAGCCCGTTCTCATCCCGACCCTTCCTTCCCTCTTACCACTCCATACCCAGTGAAGCAGATGCTCGCATACTTCAAGTGACAGAACTTGCCCCTGCCCTACCTGTCACCCATCTGATGAGCAGATCACCCCCTGCCTGAGCCTCCTCCTGGCCTCCCCTCTCCTGCAGCAGAGCTCTCTCTAAAATGCTGTTGTTGTTGTTGTTGTTGGGTGCTGTCAAGTCAGTATCCAACTCATAGCGACCCTACGTCCAACAGGTGAAACACTATTATCAGTGCTTCTCTGTTATTCATAGGGTTTTCAATGGCTGACTGTTTCGGGATTACCTTGGGAGTGGATTACCAGGACCTTCTCCCATTTTTGTGGTGCTGGGAATTGAACTCGGGACCTCAGAGACTGCAGCGCAGCGCTCTACCAACTGAGCTAAATCCCAGCCCCTCTAAAATGAGAGACCGCGAAGTCAGGTTGGCTCTGGCTCTGCACCCTCCTGATGCCCAGGACAAAGCCCAGCCCTCCACGGTGTCATAGGACACAAGTTACTGCACGCAGCCTCCCCCCTTGCCTCTGTGAACCAGCTGTCTCCAGTCCCGTGGCACTTCAGCCTGCCCTCAAGGGCATCCTCGCCCTGGGTGTGCATGGAGGACACTGCAACGCTGCTCCTACCTGCCAGGAGGTTTGCACCCAGGGCCTCCCGCGTACTAAGCAAGTGCTCTACCACTGACCTGCACCCCCAGACCCTTTTAAACTTTTATTTTAAGACAGGGTCTCACCAAGTTGTGCAGCTGCCTCTGACCTCGAACTCATGATCTCCTGCCTCAGCCTCCCAAGTTGCTTCAATGACAGGTATGTGCCATGGTACCCAGCTAAAGATAATTTGTTTTGTAGCCGGGCGAGGTGGCACATGCCTGTAATCCCAGCAGCTCAGGAGGCCGAGGCAGGAAGATCGCAAGTTCGAGACCAGAGGCAGTCTGTGTAACTTAGTGAGACCCTGTCTCAAAAAGTAAAAAAATGGGCTGGAGGTACAGATCAGTGGTCCAGCACTTGCAAAGCATGCAAGCACGAGGCCCTGGGTTCAATTCCCAGTACCATAAAAAAAAATATAACTTGTTTTGTTTTGTTTGTTTGGATTTTTGTTTTTATGATGCGTGAGACTGAACGCAAGGCCTCACACATGCCAGGCAAGCACTCTACCATGAGCTACATCCCCAGCCGTTCGATTCTTCAGAAAAGCCTAACTCCCAGCTCACCTCTGCCCTGGGACCTGTCCTGCGTTTGCTCCTCAAACCACCGGTTTAGCACCCCACGTTAACCCCAGCAATGGCCTTTGGACTCTACTGATGCTACTTGTGTAGTTTAGGTATGTGTCTGCAGACTGCCTTTTCAATGTTATCTGCCCAGCACAGAACCCAGAACCTGGAGCCTGGCAGGTGGCAGATAATAAGCATTTGCTGGATAAACAATGCTTGGATGTGGGACCAAAGGCCTCAGCACCCCTTGAACAGGATGTCCATGGAAAGGCTGATTAAATCATCCGACTCTGCAATGACAGAAGTTAGGAGAGCATTCTGCCTCTGCGCTGTGGCTCATTAAGTGGGCAGTGGATAAGCTATGGAATCTTCTGGGCCCTCAGGACCTGTCCTTGGAGGCTGAGTGATGCTGAAATACATTTCTGCTGTCTCTTTCACTTTGGTTTCTTCCGCTTTGTTAGGTGTCTAGAGGAAATGGGAATGATGAGGAAATGGGAACGATGGCCACAAAAATGAGAATATGTTCTCAAAGCTATTTTTGGTCATTGATGAAACCTGGAATTTTCCCCAGTAGAAGAAATGAAGGGAGGATATGCGTGTGTATCTTGTGTGTACATTTATATATATGATATTTCATGGGTGTATGCCTATATCTGTGTGTATGTTGTTGTTAGGTACAGTCGAGTCCGAATCCGACTCATAGTGACGCTACCTACAACAGGCGAAACACTATTATCAGTGCTTCTCTGCTGTTCATAGGGTTTTCAATGGTGGATTGATTTTTGGGTTTCTGGGTCCGTCTCCCAAGCCTACAGCACCTGGTATTCCCAGGCGCTCTCCCATCCAAGTACTAACCAGGCCCGACCCTGCTTAGCTTCCGAGATCTGACCGGATCCAATGTCACAGGGCTGTGGCTTCAGGCATCTGTATATCTAGCCACATATACTTTTTAGTTTTCTCACAATGGAGCATTAGTTGGTGCGCATCCATAGATTTCTAGGGAAGCTGCAAAGAAAGAAGAAGGTTTTAAATTCCTTCACATATTTCCTTAAAGGTCTGCTGATTTCCGATTGAGGAAATGAGGAAGTGAGACCATTCTTTGGGTCTTCTGCAGGTCCAGGTCCAGGCAGTCCTGTGACCTGCATGGGCCGTGGCTCTTCCTGTGTCTGACTCTAGCTCCCCAGCAGGACGGAAGGAGCGTGGACCCGAACGCAGCGCAGAGGAGCCAGAGAGGGAATAAAAAACCTATGAACTACAGCCCTACCAAAGGAAAAAGAAGGCAAAGTTTCTGCCAGGAAACAGAAATTGAGACCAGCCTGGGAACGCAAGTTATGGCTACTGAGAAAATGCTATGTTCAATGCAAATACACATTTATTGTTGTTGTTAAGTGCCATCGAGTCGTCTGCTACTCATAGCGACCCTCATAGGGTTTTCAATGGCTGATTGTTTCAGGATTGCCTAGGGAGTGGATTGCCAGGCCCTTCTCCCATTTTTGTGATGCTGGGAATCAAACTTGGGACCTCAGAGACTGCAGAGCAGCACTCTACCAACTGAGCTAAATCCCAGCCCACATATTTATTAGTGAATTTGAATAACGACATCAACATATATAAATTTAGGAATTCTCCACTTTGCCACGACAACAAACATATTGTCAAGACAGTGAATGTATTTAAGAATGTTAAATCGATTCATGCAAGGCTGAAGTCTGATAAAACGTTGACTCCTATGCAGTGATTTCTAAGGAGAATAACGTGCTGCCTCACCAGCGATGCACCCACGCTGATTGAGCTGAAGCCTCTTCTGGTTTGGGAATGCACTTCAGTCATCTGTTGCTGCCAAACAATGCATCCCAAATCTGGTGGTTGAGAACAACAGCGATGTTTTGTTTTTTCCCACTCATCATATTTTGGATTGGTTGACTGTGGACTGGGTGCTGCCTTGGCAGCAGAGAAATCACGTGACTGTGTTCAGCTGGAGGATGGAACAGGCCTTACGAGGGGGCTCTGGTTGCATGTCTGTAGTCAGTCCCTGTGGCAACCCCCAAGTTTGGCTGCTTGTTGTGCCCCTCAGCTCTGGTGGCATCCATAGTGGTGGGCTCTGTTGGGATTTTTAAAATGCACCCCCATAACTAGGGTCCCTCAGGCTAGCATGAGGGACTGACCTTCAGCTGACCCCAGGGCCACATCCCACTCACTCACTCCTACCCCTCCCATCAAGTGAGCAAAGATGGCCCCTGACCAGCCTGACCAGCCTCAACCACCTCAATTTTGATTGGCTACCCCTAGCACCTCAGTTAAATAACTGCCCCTACCTGGCAGGTATGACAGTTCACCTGCTGTACCTGTCAGGAATGTGCCCTGATTGGCTAACCCCAGAACATGCCCCCCTCTGGGACCCTATATAAGCAGGGCTCCTGGACCCCCTTCACCCCACCACCATTCTCCATCCCTCAACTCACCTCGATCCAGCATTCCCCAATCCAGCGGGAGAAATCCAAGCAAGCCTATGCATCAAGACCAGGGGCCCTGAAGCGCTGAAGGCTACAAGCAAGCCATGAAGAGCCTCCCAATTCCTCCCATCCTTGGGAAGGAGGGAGGCAGAGAAGGCGAGCTACAAGAGTCAAGACCACCAGACCTCCAACCCAGCAGAACACCAACTGCTTGTAGCTGTGCCTTTAAGGCTGAGCTGTACCATCAGTGAACCTGCAGCATTCTATGCTGCAGGCTTAGAGCTAGCACTTGAGCACTTGACAGGGGCTGCCTGCTGGTTGTACCCCACCTTGGGGAGTAACCCAATAAACTTTCCCTCTCCTGTTTCCCACAGAAGGTCTCCCCAGGTCCTTCTTTGGCACCTCCGGCCACTACACCAACCTGGTCCAGTGGGTCCCCGATACCCACTTGGTGTCAGGGAAAGGCTCTGACCTCCGCTGGGCCTGAGCCGAACCCTGACAGGGCTCAGTGCAGGAGTTCCAGAAACCAGAAGGGGATCTTCAAGTCCTTACGCTTGTACAGCATTAGTCTCCATTTTCTATAAGTCCAGGCTAGTCATAGCCCTTCCTGATTCAGAGGTAACGAAAAATTGGACCCATTTTCCCATTGCACACGACATGGATGGCAAACTCCTCCACCATCATCATTCTACAGGCTGATTTGGCCAAGGGTTAGGTAATTTCTACAGTAAACCTGGAGGCTTAGTCTGTAAGATACCCCAGGAACTGGCTATTGCCAGAATCCAAGCTCAAGTCAGTCTCGGCCATCTTGGATCCTACCTTGACTTTCTGTGAATTCCCTTTGTATCCAGATCTCTTACTTGTCAAATCTCTCGTCCCCTTATTCTCATGGAAACACCTGCTCCAGGCTGGAACTCCAAAGTTCCAGCCAGACAGAAAAGCACGGGGTCTCAAGGAAGAAAACAGGTAACTCCTATGGCATCTCTGTTGGTATATTTTGGCTTTTACCAAAAACGAACGCTTGGCAAATAACTCTGACTAATTCCTTAAGTGGGGCTGGGATTTAGCTCAGTTGGTACAGTGCCACTCTGCAGTCCCTGAGGTCCCAAGTTCAATTCCCAGCACCACAAAAATGGGAGCAGGATGTGGCAATCCACTTCCAAGTCAATCCTAAAACAGTCAGCCATTGAAAACCCTATAAAAGGGTTTTCATGCATCGGATACCAACTCAACGGCACCTAACAACAACAATGCCTTAAAACACTGAAGATAGAAAGTGGAAATTAAGCAGCTGTCTACAACTGTCATGACTTACTTTCAACTTACTTGAAGATTGTTTCAGAACATGAATCCATATGAATTAAAAAAATATATATATATTTTTTTACCAAACTCCTATTGATTTTGTCAGGAAAATAAAAGTAGACAAAAACTGGATGAGATCAAAGAGATTTCTTGTAGTAAATAATTTTGAAAGTAAAGGAGGAAATTAATCAAATGGCATTTAGATATGCCTCATGCTTCATTCATAAGTGATCCAATGGAACATCGGGGAGTGTTCTATTTTCCCATTTCGTGATTTTACTAAAATCCTTTCTTGGTCCCTGAAAAAGCATTATCTACTACACTCCCCAGGGCTGGGATTTAGCTCAGTTGGTAAAGCGCCGCTCTGCAGTCTCTGAGGTCCTGAGTTCAATTCCCAACACCGCAAAAAATGGGAGAAGGACGTGGCAATCCACTCCCGAGGCAATCCGGAAACAATCAGCCATTGAAAACCCTATGAGGGTCACTATGAGCTGGACATGACTCGACGGCACCTAACAACAACAACTATACTCCCCAAGGTAAGATGCTCTCTGCCTGTGATACATGTGGTTATGCCTCAGCAGAGATCTTTAAAAAGGAGCATCCAGAACTTTCAATTCAATAGATGGGCCCCAGGCTTCACATGCAAGTTGGATTCTGAATTTATAACTCATATGAAAGAAGATACCAGATCCTCATTCATCATGTACTTGGTACCATAGCGCTACAGAATTAAAAAATCCTGTTTTAAGTAGTTTAAATGTAAAGAGCAAAAGAGAAGCGTAACTGGAGTCTTAGGTGAGAGGTCTGACTCCAGGGGTTTCAACCTGTCAGTTCCAGCCACTTGTCTGAAAGAAAGCAGACAGAAGTGAAGGTGGAAAGACAGGCGACCTGGCTAAGTGGGGAAGACAGAAACCGAGCATCTCAGCCCATCTTCCAGGTACTGACTGGAGCTCCAGGGTTAAAGGGAGGAAGAATTGACAGGGTACGGCTAATAGTCTTGGTCTGCTTGGTCATTAGCGCTGGCTCTGCAAGATGTCCCGGAGAGGTCCTTATTGCCTGAGGGGACCATCGAGTTCCCATGAGAGGACCGCTCCTGCTTGGGGGTGAGCTCATCACGGGGCGATCTGTCTGTGAGGCTCTGCTGTTCCCAGAATCCAAGGTGACTGCAAGTTTAGGATAATGACTGGAGAATTTCAGGTGCCTTTAGGGGAGTCTGGAGCAGGATATTATAAAAGCTGACAGCAAGATGCCTCCGTGACTCTTACCTCTGTGTCTTCAGCCTTGAAGGGGGACGAGGTAGGTTAAGTATCAGCTTTTAGACAGTTTTTAGACAGATATGCTTTGAATACGAATATGGCTATGTGCAGAATGAAGAGGTGTCTGACCCAAAGTAAAGAAGATAGAAAACGAAGACAGGGATGCCAGGCTTTCAGCTGCCTTATGGATTCAAGTGAGGAGTCAGTTATTTTCTGCAAAAGCAGTTTTCAAGTACGTGTTATAAAAGTTTCTTCCTTTGTCCCTCCCTACACCAACCCCCCTTTTCCTCTCTCTCTCTCTCTTCTTTTTCAGTACTAGGGCATTGACCCCAGGGCCTTGAGCATGCTAGGCAAGTGCTCTATCACCGAGGAGCATCCCCAGCCCCTGTTTATTTTTTTCTTTTGACACAGGGTCTCACTAAATTGCACAGGCTGCCTGTGGCCTTGGACTCATGGCCCTCCTACCTCAGCCTCCCGAGTAGCTGGGATTATAGGTTGTGCCATGTCATCTGACGCCTATTAATTTTCAAAATGAGTATGAGTAATTCAAAATTCAATTTTGAATTCAAAATTCAAAATGAGTAATTTCAAAATGAGAGTTATAAAAATAAATACTTGTATTCACAACGGTCTCCTCTTGCTGAAAGCTTATCAGTACCTCTCTATACTTACTGGCTTTAATTTGCTAACAACATGAACACAATACCAACAAGAATATAACAATATCAATTAACTAGGAAACCCATTGGTCCTCGATACTACTGCTTAAAACAACTTCAAGTCTAAAACTTTTCCACCTTCTTTATTTATTTATTTATTTTTCTGGTACTGGGGGTTGAATCCAGGGCCTGGCGCCTGCATGCTTTGCAAGTGCTGGACCACTAAGCTCCTGTCTCCAGCCCATTTTTTTTTTACTTTTTTGAGATAGGGTCTCACTAAGTTACCCAGACTGCCTCTGGTCTCAAACTTGTGATCCTCCTGCCTCTGCCTCCCGAGCTGCTGTGATTACAGGCATGCACCACTGAGCCTGGCCACATTCTTAATCTGATCTAGATTTACCTGTATAACTTTTGGCCGTTTTACTAATAACACTCCACAGAGTTGGCACTGCTAATTCTCCAAGTACACTCTCTCCTGCTATATAAGAAACAAACTCCCTCCTGAGGGGGTGGCTGTGTGGTTGAGGGAATCATTATTTGTAATGGTCGTAGGACAGTACCTGGCATCCTGGAAATCCACAAACCTTGTTGTTATTGTTGTTGTTAGGTGCCATCGAGTCGGTATCCGACTCATAGAGACCCTCATAAGGTTTTCAACGGCAGACTGTTCCAGGATTGCCTTGGGAGTGGATTGCCAGGGCCTTCTCCCACTTTTGCAGTGCTGGGAATTGAGCTCGGGACCTCAGAGACTGCAGAGCAGCGCTCTACCAACTGAGCTAAATCCCAGTCCCCACAAACCTTAGCCTCAACAAACACTCAGGCTCCATTCACTAGGCCAAGGCCATGCACATCTTTCTTTTCTCTGAATCCAGATGGATTTATAATTAGTAGTACTGACTTGTCATTCAATTATTTGATAACTTTCATTTACATTGCTTCTCCCAATTTTATCCCAAATTATTTGGTAGGGGAAGGAGAGATTGGGTCGAAATGATGCCATTTATTGACGCATCCTTTGCAGTTCTAGATGTTTATTACACCTATTTAAAAATCAATAATTATGATTCCACTTGTTCATAGCGACAAGGATATGAACAAAACGCGTGGCCAAATTTACGTGCCTTGTTAAAACTCCCCTCCCACGCTGTCTGACAAAATTGGACAATATTTACAAAAAGTAATGAAGAAAATTCACCAACTACAACCAAACACAGTATTTTAAGGTTAAAAAACCAGCAGTCAAGATGAGAAAAAGAAGATTGGAGAGCTGAGCGTGAGAGGGAGAGACAGCCCTGAGCTGACAAAGTCACTGACACCCACCAACCCGGGGACAGGCAGGTTCGATTTCCAACTGAAGGATGATGATCATTCTTTGCCTGGTGAAAACAGAGACAAGGAGCGAGACATGAACGATAAGGAGCTGCTTCTCTTGGTTGGGAATGGAGGCTTCCACAGGCTGAAAAATGGACTTGAATCTCATTTGTCCTCCATGGGAGAGAAACTCTCCCCTCCCCTGGGTGTGCACACCAGGGTGACAGACACCAAAGAAAGCCAGAGTGGCCATCTCTGGGGAGCGTTCCCCTGCCCCCCAGGCTCCCCTCCACCTGCGGCAAGGTGGACAGAGCAATAGGTATCCCCACCCGCTAGGCCACTCCAAACTACTAAGGAATCAATAATGGGCCCAGTGGGAAGAGGTAAGAAGCAAAGGCTGGAGGTCTAGAGGTCTGCTGTATTTGCTCCTTTAAGAGGTTTTCTCCTAGATCCAAATAAATCACCCCTCGCCCCCATCACAACTGCTGCGGGAGGCAGGGGCCAAGCCGTGGGGATGGATCCGGGCAGTGGAGGCCGGTGCACTGATATCTGGACTCTGCCCTTTGCACCCCCTCCATGCTGGCAGGGACTGAGCTCACGGAACAACCCCCTCACGTTCTCGGATTGGGCAGATGAGGGGCAAAGCTGTAAGAACGCACAGGTCCCTCATGATGTCAGTTTACCCAGGCGAGCAGGAAACCCCAGACAAATCCTACTGCCCTCAAGTCTCAGGGGACAGTGGAACCATCCTCCATAACGCACCGGCCACTCGTGATCACACAGCCCTTCAGGAGCCCAACTCTGAGTCCCTCTCTGAGGCTCCAGTGACTATGAACCATCATAGTCACAGCTTCCTTCCCCCCACCCCACACCCCCTGTGCTTATGGGCTTCATCGTGGGGCCTCACTTAAGCCCAAAATCATAAGCAGGGGCTATCTTTTCCCCTGGCTGGGATTTAGCTCAGTTGGTAGAGCGCTGTGCTGCAGTCTCTAAGGTCCCGAGTTCGAGTCCCAGCACCGCAAAAATGGGAGAAGGGCCTGGTAATCCACTCCCAAGGCAATCCTGAAACAATCAGCCATTCAAAACCCTGTGAGGGTGGCTATGAGTTGGATACCGACTCGACGGTACCTAACAACAACAACAATTTTTCCCCCACCAGGGGATGCTTGGCAGACCTGGGGACATGCTCTTGGCTTGCAGGGAGCAGAAGGCTGGGAGGCTGCTGAGCTCCCTGTAGGCACAGGGCATCCCCTAACCCATGGAAGCATCTGGCTTCAGATGTGAACGGTGTTGAGGCAGAGCGCCTGCTTCTGCCTTCCCGTCACGGTGCCTCAAGTGTACACTGGGTGCACTTAAAATCCAGCTTTGAAGCTGGACGTGGAGGCGCATGCCCAGGATCCCAGCACTCAGGAGGCTGAGGCAGGAGGATCGCTGTGAGTTCAAGGCCAGCCTGGTCTACCTAGAGAGTTCCAGGGCAGGGTCCAGCAAGACCCTGTCTCAAAAATACAACAACAACAACAACAAATAATAATAATAATAATAATAATAATAATAATAATAATAGCAACAAAATAAATTCAGCTTTGCTTAAGCCTGTAGTGATGGAGTATCTTAGTCAATAAAATTACATTCCACTGTGATCACTGCATCTCAGAGGATTCATTTCTTCTTCAGAGGTGGGGGATACTAGTGTCTAGCAGCTTAGGAGTGAAGAGGAGGGGCTGTAGTGCAGGGAGGAGGCATCAGTTACACAGACCCCACACAACACACACACCAGGATGCCACCAGGAAATGCATTTAATTAAGGTTTCGAACTCCAAGCCATCTCTGCCATTGTGTGCAAGTAGCCTCCATCAATGTGCAAATGAATGAATGTGGCTGTGTGTGCCAATAAAACTTTATTTGTAGAAACTGAACATTTAATTGCTTGTAATATTCATGGGCTATGAGACATCATTATTATTTTTATCTTTAAGAAACATTTAAGCTGGGAGTGGTGCTGCATGCCTGTAATCCTAGTGACTGAGGAGGCTGAGACAGGAGGATCACAAGTTCATGGCAAAAGCAGGCTGTGTAACTTAGTGAGACTATGTCTCAAAATAAAAAGTAAAAAATCGGCTGGAGGTGCAGCCCAGTGGTAGGGTACTTGCAAAAGTATGTGCAGGGTCCTGTGTTCAGCTCCCAAGAACCTCAGTAAAAAACAAAAAAGGAAAGAAGGAAGGAAAGAAGGAGTGAAGAAAGGAAGAAAGGAGAAAAGAAAGAAAAAGAAATATCTGCCAATGTAAAAAAGCTCTTAGTACTCAAAGGCACATAAAAACAGGTGGCGGGCTGCGTTTGCCCACCAGCTGAAGTCTGTTGACTCCTGGTGATGCGAGAGTTCTTTTGTAAGGCACACATAAGGATGTCACAGAAACATGACAAAATTCACAATGAAAGGACAACAGAGTTTATATTCTTCACCCAAAGGACATTAATTATTACTTTCCTAACCTGTCTCTTCTATGTTACTCAATGCGTTAGATTTTACAATAAAAGTCAGAAAATGGATCTTCTTGGAAAATAACAATTTCTACATCATTATGGAGGTCTCAGCTGAGGAGGAGAGCACAGTGGTCAGACCCTGGGCTTTGGAGGCCACAAGTGTAGGAGTGAAGACTTAGGTGGCTGGTGGCCATCGAGGTAGTACAGAAAAGCAGGATTCAGGACACGAGGGGGTGGGGTGCAGCACCATCACTGTACTCAAATGAGAGGGCTAAAATCAAGTCTGAGCTTGGTGGCTAATTTGAGTGAAACATCAGGTGATTCCCTCTGCTTTCTGGGCCTCGTTTCTCTTCCCATGACATGAAGGGGCTGGACTAAACCATCTGCCCCTCTTGCTATAGTAGCTGGTGAACGTTGTTGTTGCTGTTAGGTGCCACTGAGTCGTGTCCGAGTCATAGCGACCCTCATAGGGTTTTCAATGGCTGACTGTTTCAGGATTACCTTGGGAGTGGATTGCCAATGTCCTTTTCCCATGTTTGCGGTGCTGGGAATCAAACTCTGGAGCTTAGAGACTGCAGCACAGTGCTCTACCAACAGAGCTAAATCCCACCCCCAGTTGGTGAACAAGACTTCTATAATACTTCTTTTTAGATAAGCAAAAAAATAGTCAAGTTGAGTGTAACTGCAAACAAAAGTGTCTCATTTCCTTTCTCCATAGCTAATTCTCTGGCACTCAGAATTCAGAACACATGTTGTTTGATCTACGGTGGCAACCTATAATTTGTGTGAGAAAGACTTAATTTAGAAGAATGCACATGTCATTTTTTTTCATAACCAAGTAAGAGTTACAATTAGGTCGATTCATAAGCTGCCATGGATGTCTCCAACAGTAACAATAAAGAAGAAGTTTCTAAGGCAGCTCCGTGACAGGGAGGAGAGAGAGTTATTTCTTGGTTGTGTAATTAATACTAAACATAAATCCGCCTCCGTTTGCCTCTTGAATATCCCATGCTCCCTCGAGCACTGTCCTCCATGAGTGCATCACGGAGTAGGAAAACCACTGAATTCACTCACTTTCTCCTGAGTTTTGCTCTCCAGCATCCTACCTTGGGGAAATTGCCAAAATAAGCAGCAGGGGAGTACCCATAACTCACAAAATAAGAAATGCCTCAACTTTTTCTCCCATTATTACACACATCTTCCTTCATGTATAGCAAAAAAGAAATTTTTTTGTGGTACTGGGGGTTGAACCCAGGGCCTTGCACTTGCATGCTTTGCAAGTGCTGGACCACTGAGCTGCACCCTCAGCCTATTTTTTTCACTTTTTGAGACAGGGTCTCGCTAAGTTATGCAGACTGCGTCTGGTCTTGAACTTGTGATCCTCTTGCCTCTGCCTCCTGAGCTGCTGGGATTACAGGCATGCGCCACCGTGCCCGGTTCTCAAACATTTTAATAATGTTATTCTACCAAAAATCAGATGAATCAAAATGTGCCAATGTTTTTCAAAGTTTGGTGTACAAATCAAGGAGAGGCAAGATTGGGTTTGCGGTAAGAAAGGGCATGATTATTTCATTATACCTGAAGAATCTAAGTACGCATGAGCACTTCATTCCTAATTAACAAATCCACCCCTGGCTTGTCACTTACTGTATTATGCAGAAATTAAATAATTAAAATCCCACTAAGAATTTACTTCATCAAGACAAAATAAACACTACCACAATATCAAATCTTAGAGACATTATTATACACGATATAGAAGAGTAGATGTGGGATAAGTGGGTCCATTTTAGAACATGGTTGGGTATTTTGTTTTGATGCACCGTGAAGTTGATTCTGACTCATAGCAACCTTCATAGGGTTTTCAATGGCTGATTGTTTCAGGATTGCTTCAGGAGTGGATTGCCATGTCCTTCTCCCAATGCCTGGGTATACACATTCAATATACGATGCAATATAAACTTGTCTTCTATCAAAACATCAAATGAAAGCATAGCAGTATTGGCCTTCCATAAAGCCATTCAATCCATACCTAACCTGTCATACAAATAAATATAGCCATCACTTTCTTAAAAAAGGATTATCAAATGTCTTGGACATGATATGCATTAAAAGTGTTGAGAGAATGTTTTTGCAGATACCAGCTTAGACCCATCGACTTGGGTTACCACAGCCTCTTTTTTTTTATTGGAAATTTTTAATGTACAACTTAATGTGTTTCATCTGACATGCATTTCATTGCGACATTTCCATACACGTGTTTCATTGCACATTGCTCACATAACCTCCCCCTTACCCTCTTGTGCCCTCCTCGCCATCCCCCACCCCCTTTCTACTTGCATGTGTTTATGTGGGAATATTTATCTATACCCGTGCACCCTGATTATGATTTAAGTCCCAACGTTTTTCTATAGTGATCTATTTTTTTACATTGTCACCAGTATTACATGAATAATCTAGTCTGTTTGCATTATTGGCATCTTTTGGTATTGTTGGTATTATTATAATTATTTCCCAAACTCTTAAAGTTGGGCTGTTTACTTTGAAGTCACCCTCCCTCTCATTCCTCCCTCCTCGATGGCCCTCCTCCCCCTCCTGTCTTCTCTCATCATCTCTTCCTTTGGCTAGATCCCTCCCTCCTTCTTTCCACTCCTTAAATTTTCCCACAGCCTCTTAAACTGGATAAACATGGAACTGATTTGTTAGGAGGAGGCCCAGTGAGAAAGATGGAATGAGGCACTGCTGTCCTGCACAACTTAGAGACCTGCAGTCCTTCAGGTGGCCGTGCACACTGGAGCAGAAGCCATCAGTCTCTTTACTGCCATGTGACTGCCTTGGTTGTATAAGTCTCATAGTCTACATTGGGAGAAAGACATGGCAGTCCACTCACAAAGCAATTCCGAAACAATCAGCCACAGAAAACCCTGTGAGGGTTGCTATGAGTTGGACCCGACTCAATGGCACCTAACAACAACCACAACATGGTCTACATGGGCTATCCTTAGACTAAATGGAAACTTCAATTTTTTTCTCATGTATTAGGCACTGAGCAGAACCAAATGCATTAAAAGCCATAATGCCAAGCAAATGAAAAACTAATATTAGTGACAAGCCCTCCATCTGGAGGGGTTGGGAGGCGCCAGGCATGGTGCATGGGGCTGGTATGCACTTACCATTTGCTCTCACAGCAAATCCAAGGCTTAGGAACAGTTCGTGTGCCTTTAAGAGTTGAAGAAAATGAAGAGGTCCATAAAGCCATGAAACACATGAAAAAGTGCTCAATATCCCTAGCCATTAGGGAAATGCAAATAAAAACAACGCTGAGATTTCACCTTACACCAGTAAGAATGGCCAAGATCAATAAAACAAACAACAACAAATGCTGGCGAGGCTGTGGGGAAAAGGGAACACTTTTACATTGCTGGTGGAGCTGTAAATTGGTGTAACCACTATGGAAATCAATATGGAGGTACCTCAAAAAACTAAAAATAGAACTACCATATGACCCAGCTATAACACTATTGGGAATTTACCCAAAGGGAGATGAGTCATCATACCATAGAGACACCTGCATCTCCATGTTCAATGCAGCGCTTTTCACAATAGCAAAGATATGGAATCAACCAAAGTGCCCTTCAACAGA
>VMDO01024161.1:0-30258 GCA_007922755.1 Pedetes capensis
TTACCTGATAGTTGAAAAAAATTGTAACACTAAACAAACTGCTTAATAACAGTGATGTCTAAATTATTGATATTGCTTTTACATTTTGATGAAAAATATTCAAAATTTGAATGTTTTGAATACAGTGATATTTTATATTTTAAATCTTAATCCAGTCAGAAGAACTAAAATAATGTTATAGTTTGTAAAAATAATTTGTGGTTTTAATGAAATAAAGGCAAAATATTTTATAATATAATTTGCAAATTTCATATTTTTTATTCTATGGCATATCCAAACATTGACAACTCACAAAGAGAATGCCCTGCTATGCAGACATTGATTGAATTCAATTATTTTTCATATTTTGCCCTACTTATTTTGCATAAAAATACATTTATACCTACAGTAATTTTTTCACTTAAAAGTTGTGAAGGTGGATTGGTCAAAGCAGAAAAAAATCATTTTTACTTAACAATACATTAGCTTGATTTGTTGTTGTTGTTGTTGTTGTTGTTAGGTGCCATGAGTCGTGTCTGACTCGTAGCAACCCTTACAGGGTTTTCAATGGCTGACTGTTTCAGGATTACCTTGGGAGTGGGTTGCCACGTCCTTCTCCCGTTTTTGTGGAGCTGGGAATCGAACTCAGGACCTCAGAGACTGCAGAGCAGCGCTCTACCAACTGAGCTAAATCCCAGCCCCTAGCTTAATTTATAACTTTTAAATATTTAGACATGTGCTATTTGGGGTTTCTATTGCCTTGAACACATACTCAGCATTACACAAATTTTAGGTGTGGGTCTAATATAAATATATTTTGAACATTTTTCCACTTCATGTTTCTTAAGATAAATTTGTAGGATAGAATTATGAAGACTAAGAGAAGACACTTTTTAAATGCACATTGTGATGACGATGTCTTAGTAAAGTCCTCGTCAAAGCACTTTCTATGATTATGTTCTGTCAGAAGCACCCTTAGTCAATGAGAATATTTACTGGACTACTGTTAACTATCTTTGTAACAGAACACCCATTTTGGTTATTTAATATGTAAAGTATTATAGTGTTACAAAACTTCAATGATTAGAATTCTGTATAGATGTTCCACAGGTTCTTTGATGGCATAGTGGAAGTCAGGAAACTAGGGGACATGGGAGGAGAGCAGGAGGTGATTTTGGGATTCACATTGTGCAGAGGGTTCTGCTGTAACTTAGTTGAGAACCAAGAGTCCCTGAGTCTGGAAATAATATAGATATATCGAATATAGATTTTTAAAGTTTTCAAAACAAATAGCATTTAAAAGAATTACACAAGAATACATTTTTCTTACAAAAATAAATCAGACAATCTATGAAAGATGGAGAAAATAATAATCACCTCTATCCTAAACTAGAGAAAAATTGCTGTAGGACTTTTATATTTGTATTTTCAGAACTAATGTGATTATACATATATGTATATGTATACACATTGACACATATATTCACATATATTTTTGTTCTTTTTTATCCACCACTAATATACTGTAAACATATAGCCACGTCAGTACATAACTATAGTTTTATTGGCATACATGTATACCCTAATATATTCATCCAGAATTTTTGTCACATTCATAGTCAAGATGTCTTACGTCCATAAATAATTTCAAGATAAATATACACATAAACCTTTAAAATCTTGTCTAGTTATTACCTAATGTATATTCTGTTAAGTGGAATTACTGATTTTACAATAAATACACATTGATGTTTTCATAGATATTATCAAACAACCCTCTATGAAGGTAAGGCATTTTACCATGCAGAATATGAAAGTGATTACTTCCTCAATTCATTGTTCATTTCTTTTTTACTTTTTACTAATTTAGTAATTTCAATGTCAACCTACAGTAACTTTTGCATTAATGTTCAGGGTTATAGTTTTAGATAACATTTCTTATGCTTATAGATATGTTCATTTATTTGTGAATTGTTCATTTGTGCAATTTACCTATTTTTGTATGGTGTCTTCAACCTGTTTTTATTTACTTATGAATGTACTTTATATACAAAATATGTTAAAACTTTATCTCAACAAATAGACTATTTATTGACCAATGCTCTGTTTTAGGCCCTATGAAGGACACTGAATAGACATAATGAGCTAAACAGATATGATAGACAAGGGGAGTGCCTCATTTAATACTCAAACCGGGGAATATAGAAGAAAAGATATGATAATCTTCACACTTGTCAAACTCTTTTAACCAAGGCAAGTAGTGATTACATTTTTATTGCTTTAAAGTAAAACATTTGACTTCATTATTGAGATTGTTATACTTTCCTAATTTTTTATGTTTTCTATGAATTTGTTACAAATATAAACTGAAATAATATGACTTCAAAATTCAAGTACTACTAACCAGGTTTTAACAAAAATCAGTAGCATATCATGACCTATTTCTCCTCACTCTGTACACTCTATTGAACCAACCACAGTCATCACTTGTAGTTGTTTGAACAGGTATTTTCATTCATGTTTCTAAGTAATGTATTTAAACATCTGTATTTTGACTGTAAATTTTAGACATTAAAAACTGATTTTATGCTAAGAAAGATGAGCTTTAACTCTCACACTGTCTCTCTTCTACAAATACACACACGCACACGCACATACACAAATCACACTTCTTAAAATAGTAATTTTTGTCCAAATCATTGCTCTCAATTTCTCATATGCAACCACTGCCCAGGATTTCTCAATCTCAGAACTATTGACATTTTGACTTGGGTAATTCTTTTTGGAAGGGACTGTAGGATATTCAGCAGTATCCCTGGTGTCTACCTACTAGATCCCAGGAACACATCCCAGTTGTGAAAAAAAAAATTTAAATATCCCTTGCCAAATATCCCTTTAGGAACAAAAGTTCCTGGAGTTGAGATCCACTACTTTGGGCTTATAGGTGATGACTCTTGTTATTAAGCATTGTTCACCACTTAATTACACATCATGACAATTTTTGTCTTTCCATGACAATTCTGTTTTTATTGAAGTTAGTGATTATACTGTGTGCTTGCTTAGCTAGTTTTATATGTATGTTCACTGACATTATAAAGCTTCTTAATATCTCAAAGACATCAGTTAATCTATCAGATCAATTTTCTCTTGGGTTAACACTATCCTACTCTAAAATGGACTGATTATTCTCTTGGCCTGACACACAAGTGTCATCTTGATACTTGTCCTACCTATCTCACTAACAACTCCCTTTGCCTCGCTAGTCTGATAAAGCCAATTTCTTGGATTCATGTGTACTGGTTATGAATTGCACTTGGACAGTCATAAGAGGTACTCAAACAATACTGGCAAGGGGGTTGACTTTTCACTGATGTAAAAGTAGTACAGAGTTACTTCTATGTGTTCATGGTAGTTCCAAAAATGTCAACAGGAATCCCAGCTCCTTCTCTCCTTCTGTGACACTATGCTTCATTTGTGACCTCTCTTTTGAAGGTCATAAAATAACTGTTGAATATCAGGCATCATGTCTGCAATCAAAGCAGGAAACAGAAGAAGGGATGGAGATTGGACGAAAATGATTTTTGTCAGCTGTGTTACCCCTTTGGAAGGAACCATTTTATAACTCTCAGCTTACATATTATCTGCCATGCCTTTCTAAAGTGAAAGATTGAATTCTAAAGCAGCTCTCAGTTAGGCACTGCTGTTTGGACTAAATTCATTAAATTTGTATGCCTAAGGAAGAGAAGGGGCTGGGATTTAGCTCAGTGGGTAGAGCGCTGCGCTGCAGTCTCTGAGGCCTGGAGTTCAATTCCCAGCACTGCAAAAATGGGAGAAGGGCCTGGCAATCCACTCCCAATGCAATCCCGAAACAGTCAGCCATTGAAAACCCTATGAGGGTCGCTCTGAGTCGGATACCGACTCGACGGCACCTAACAACAACAACAAGGAAGAGAAGAGTGGTTATTGCGTGGTAAGCTAGTACTGCCATACCAAGATTCCAAGAAAGTGAGACTACAGGCTTCTTTTAAATCCTATTGCTTACAAATGACAAATGTTATACTTGACAATTAGGCTTCATATGAAATTCTGTCTTGGAAATAATGTTCCCTTAGAATAAAATGCTGAAAAAATTCCTTCATTGTCTTTTGGCTTTTAGTGTTGCTACTGAGATGTCTCATGTCACTGTGATTACTGGTTCTTTCTATCCTGCTGCACCACCTTCTCCCCAGGCATGGACTACTAAGTTTCCTTTAACTTATTATTTTTAAATTTCATGAAAAACATCTTAGTTTCAATCTTCATTCATTGTGTTCAGCATTTGGAAGATCTTTTCAATATGGAAAATTTTCCTTAGAGTACCAATTGACTATTTGTTGGAAGATCCTGATTTTCTTATAGTTTTCTTTTTTCCCTCTGCTTTTAAGTTATTTTCTTGCAATAACTTCAGTTATGTCTCTTAGGACATTGTTGTTGTTGTTGTTAGGTGCCATTGAGTCGGTATCCGACTCATAGCGACCCTCTGTATGACAGGGGAAACACTATTGTCAGTGCTTCTCTGCTGTTCATAGGGTTTTCAATGGCAGATTGATTTTTGGGAGGGGGCTGCCAGGTCCTTCTCCCAAGCCTACAGCTTCTGGTGTTCCCAGGCGGTCTCCCATCCAGGTACTAACCAGGCCCGACCCTGCTTAGCTTCCGAGATCTGACGGGATCGGATGCCACAGGGCTACAGCTGCAGGCCTTAGGACATTAGTATCTCCTTTTATCCTCTCCAAGGTGCTTTTTTTCTTTTTATTTTCTTTTATATTTTTCATTATAGGCTATTCCTCAAGTATCTTGTGAAGCTTTGATGATCTGTTCCTCTTTAAGAGCAAGATATTTAAAAAGCATTCAGAAACTCTATTTTCATGAAGAATTGGTGTTCTTTTTATAGTACTATTTAGTAAACACTTGATTTCACTAGGATAAGCAAAGTCAATATCTACAGATCTGTTTTTTTGGTTCTGGATCAAATTCTTTCTGTGTGATGACCCTAATCCACTTCCTAGGATACGGAGCATACAGAATCGCCTTGTAGAATTCTGGGAGGAAACCATAAGAAGTGGGGCAGAAGCATTATATCAGGCATAGTTTGTATTTTCTTATTTTCCAAATAGCACAATATCCATGCTCTCATCTGCATAGGATCATATCCAAAAGTTGTTAGGTTCAAAATTTTAAGAAATTTTATCCCATATTTCTGTCTCATTTGTTGTTAGGTGAGTCAAGTCGGATCCAAATCACAGCAACCCTCATAGAGTTTTCAATGACTGACTGTTTCAGAATAGCTTTATGAGTGAATTTCCATGTCCGTCTCCCATTTTTCTGGTGGTGGGGATTAAACCTGGGTCTTCAGTGTGCAGCAGCATTCTGCCAAATGAAAAGAACAGATATGAGGGTCTGAATTCTCTTTATAAAGACTTTCAACAAATTTTTCCTTTTCCAGACTCATTTTCTACTTCTGCCTGCATTAGCTTTGTACAACAAGCTGAGTCTCTGGGGGTTATCTAGCTAAAACTGGAATCTTCAGTTTTCTTTCCTTCCATGCAGGATTTTAAGTTTCAATCATCTCCTTTCACTAGGACATTTACCACTTTATCGATATGTCTCATGTGCTCAAGTTAATGCTTTCATTTGCTTTGCTCCTCTTCCTTATCCAATTATATTTATTTATTTTCATTTTAGTGGTGGTCTTGGAACTTAGAAATTAGGACTCAGAAATGTTTCCAGTCACCCATGTTTATCAGGGTTTCTATTAATTTGTTTCTCCCACATGTCTGTCAGTTTACTGTACTGTAGGGGCTTGCCTGTTGCTGTGATGCTGAAAGCTATGCTACTTTTATTACAAATACCAGCAGGCTCATCCATGGTGGAGAGATTTCAGCTGAGCTTCCAGACTAAAACAGACTAGGGAGTAGGATGTGGCAGCCCACTCCCAAAATAATCAGCCACTAAAAACCCTATGACTAGCAGAGAAACATTGTTAGATATAGTGCTGGAAAATGAGCCCCCTACATCGGAAGGCACTCAAAAGACAACTCAGGAAGAGTTGCTTCCTCAAAGTAGAGATTACCTTAATGACAGAAATGGAGTAAAGCCTGAGGATCTCCATTTGTTGATGTGGCGTGACTCAAAATGAGGAGGAACAACTATAAACATCCATTAATAATTGGAACATGGAATATATGTAGTGTAAATCTAGGAAAATTAGAAATCATCAGAAGGGGAATGGAGTGCATGACATCGACATTCTAGGCATCAGTGAGCTAAAATGGACTGGCATGGGCCATTTTGAACCAGATAATCATATGGTCTACTAAGCCTGGAATAACAAAGAGTAATGGGGCTGCATTCATCACCATAAAAGACATCTTTAGATCTGTTCTGAAGTACAGTGTTGCCAGTGATTGAATAATATCCATATGCCTACAAGGAAGGCTGGTTAATATGACTAATAAATGTATGCACCTAACAGTAAGGCCACAAAAGAATACAGGGAAGAGTTTTACCAGATTCTTCAATCTGAAATAGATCAAATGTGCAATCAGGATGCACTGATAATTACTGGTGACTGGAATGCATTAGTTGGAAACAAAGAAGAAGGCTCAGGAGACGGAAAATACGGCCTGGGTGACAGAAACAATGCTGGAGATTGCATGATAGAATTTTGTCAAACCATTGATCTTTTTATTGCAAATACATTTTTTAACATAAGCAGTGACTATACACATGGTATTCATCAGATGGAACATGCAGGAAACAAATTAACTACATTTGTGGAAAGAGATGATGGAAATGCTCAATATCAAGTGTCAGAATGAGACAGATGCTAGTTGTGGATCAGACCATCAAATCCTCATATACAGGTTCACACTGAAACTGAAGAAAATTATAATAAGTGTACTAAAGCCAAGTTATGACCCTGAGTATATCCCACCTGAATTCAGAGACCACCTCAAGAATAGGTTTAACACCTTAGACACTAATTAAAGACCAGATGAGTTGTGGCAACACATCAAAGACATCATTTATGAGGAAAGCAAAAGGTTATTAAAAAGATAGGAAAAAAGGAAAGACCAAATTCCATGTCAAAAGTGACTCTGAAATTTGCCCTTGGACATGGAGCAGCTAATGTAAAAGGAAGACATGATGAAGTTAAGGAACTAAACAAAAGATTTCAAAGGGCAGCTCCAGAAGACAAAATCAAATATTATAATAACATGAAAAAAGCTGGATACAGAAAACCAAAAGGGAAGAACATGCTCTGTTTTTCTCAAACTTAAGGAATTGAAGAAAAATTTCAAGCTTTGAGTGGCAATAGTGAAGGATTATACAAGTAAAATATTAAATAATGTGGGAAATGTCAAAAGAAGATGGAAGGAATGCAGAGTCATTATACAAAAAAGAATTGGTGGACAAGCAACAATTTCAAGAGGCTGCATATGATCAGGAACCAATGCTACTGAAGGAGGAAGTGGAAGCTGCTTTGAATGAAATGGTGAAACACAAGGCTCCAGGAATTGATGGAATACCAATAGAGATATTTTAACAAACAGATGCAGCACTGGGGGTGCTCACTTGTTTATGCCAAGAGATTTGGAAAACAGCTACCTGGTAACTAAATGGAAAAGATTCATATTTGTGCCTATTCCCAAGAATGGAGATCCAACCAAATGTAGAAACTATCAAATGATATCATTAATATCACACACAAGCAAAATTTTACTAAAGATTATTCAAAAGTGACTGCAGCAGTATATTGATGGGGAACTGTCAGAAAATCAAGCTGGATTCAGAAAAGGACATGAAACCAGGGTCATGATTGCTGATGTCAAATAGATATTAGGCCAAAGCAGAGAATACCAGACAGATGTCCATCTAAGTTTTATTGACTATTAAAAGACATTTGATTATGTGGATCATAAAAAATTATGGATAATTCTGTGAAGAATGGGAATAACAGAGCACCTAATTGTACTCATGAGGAATCTGTACATGGACCAGGAGGCAGTCATTTAAACAGAACAAAGAAACAGTGCTTGGTTTAAAATTGAGAAAAGTGTGTGTTGGGGCTGTATCCCTTCACCATACCTCTTCAATTTCCATGCTAAGCAATTAATTCGAGAAGCTGGACTTTACGAAGAAGAACGCTGCATCAGGTTTGGAGGAAAACTCATTAACAACCTGCATTATGCAGATGATGTAACTCTGCTTGCTGAAAGTGAAGAGGATTTGAAACATTTACTGATGAAGATCAAAGAACACAGCTTTCAGTATTTATTGAAATTCAACATCAACAAAACAAAAATCCTTACAACTGCCTACTGTTAAAAAATAAGTAATAAACATTATAAAATTCCCTGCATCTCTATTTCTGTTTTCTTTAACATCTAAAACCTTAAAGCCAAATCGTTTTGCTATTGTTCTCTTTTTTGCTTAACTCAGGAAATGTAATCTATTTATTAGGAACCAAAAAAGTCTGCTCTTGAGACATAGAAAGCAATGTTCTCCTTAATAATCTTAGTTAACTTTCCCTTAAAACCCAAGTTAAAGTAGCTGAAATGAAGTAATTTCCTCTACTCAGAGACTAAGATTTATAATCCACCATAGTTTTCCATGATACATGATTGAAATAATAGGTCAAATGTAACTATTTATTACCACTTTGGCATTTCCAATGCTATGTCATCTGAGAAGTGACTTGTGCATCATGGGAAGATATTGAGCTAAATTGAGGAAAAGTGTAAAATACACTTTTCAGGACAATTCAAACAAGGCCATTTCACTAAGTGTATCACTGAAGGCATGGTGCAGAGTGAGTCAGAATTTGGACAATGTAATTAGTAAAAATAAATAGTTTACTGTACACATTATCATGTACTAAGAAATTAGAAAATACTCTGACCACTCTAGATACTTTCCTCACTGTTGTATGAAAGCCAAAGGGATGGAGACAGACCAAAGGACAAATCACATTAAGTTATGCAAACCATGAGCACATAAAATCTCAGACTTCTTTTTAAAAATTCCAGGTATGTTTACATAAACTCTGAAAGACAGACCATGATGATTGCAAACTCAAGATCTTTTTTGCAAGAGTAAAATTCTTTACTGAATTCTAGTTAACTTGAGGATTCTGGCCAAATGCCAAGTAAGACAATTGCTTTGATTTCTTGGAAATTTCCTTTCTGGGTTAGAATGAATTTGCTTAATTTTATGATTCCTTCTAAGGGTTGGTAATTGGTGAATATTAGTGGTGCTTCTTCATGGATATGGTTGTATCTGGTTATATGGAAAATGATACAGGCACAGAAGTTGCAGGATATTATCTTTTTGTTTAATTTTGGGGAGTTGATGTATTGTGGCATTGTACTTTTAGTAGAAGTAAAATTCAAAGGGAAACAATACTTTGATGCTTTGTTAAATAATTGGGGCACTTTCAGATACAGTATGATTTATAAACTAGAAAAAACAAAATCATTGATCTTTGCAACTTAGTTGTAGCAGTTTCAGAAAGGTTTTCCTCTTTGTTTATTATATGAGTAAATAGCAGAGGCAACATTGCCTCCTGGTTAGTGTGTAGGCTCTGGAATGACACAGCATTAGTTTTAATTCTCAAGTCTCCCTCTTACTATGTATATTTACTTGGGCAAGTTACCTTTTAGTGTCTAGGATGTAACAGTTCCATAATAAATGGTAATTATTGTTATTAGCTAATAAACACTAAATGTATATTTCTAGAATATTCACAATTTGTTGATTGGTATCTGTGTTGAACATTTTTGGTTAATGCGAAGCTAAATGCTTTGTTGGAGCCAAGTCTTTTTTCTATGATTTTCCCTGCTCAATTAGCCAGATATTCTTCACTGTTGGCAAGATAATGTATTGAACATGCTTGGTTCAATTGATAGTGTATCTGTTTAGGAAAAGTGATTGACAGACCAAAGACAGACCAGTCTTTGAACATTTTTGAAACTTAAAACAAACAAAAAGAAATGGGACAACCAAAGCTGTTGATTGGACACATGCTGTATGTGAAGTATAATTTTAGATAACTATTATACACATTTATCTCATTTAATCCATAACAATTATGTTAAGTAGATCTCATTACATTCACTTACCAGTAGAAGGAACAAAATCTAAGATTGCTAAGTAACTTATTAAGTCACACACTAGTTGCTGATAATGTCAAAATAGTGCTTCATTCATCTTCTATCAGGCACAAAATTTTGTTCTCATAGAATATACTGTGTTTCTGGGTTGTTACTCTGTGCTGATGTCAAAACATCTCCATCATTTTTTATTTTATATCTTATGCTGTGTCTGTATGTTGTTTTGAACTATTTACCTGCCTGATTTAAGACTGGTAAATATATGTCTATCCATTTTAACTGTCAGGAAATCTATGCTATTGATTTTCTGGTTAGCAGGCATAGTAAGAAGGGGTATGATTTATACAGGTTATTTTATAGAATTATGATTTTTCTTCAAAAGCAACCACATTCATTTTATATGCACTTAATAAGTAAAAGACCAATGATATCAGATTCCTTGACACCTTTCTGAAAAGAAATCAAATGCAACAGATTTATTAGTATTTTTCTTATTGAATTACATGTGGCTTTACTCTATACAAAGGCAAGGTGTACATATCTGAGTCAGAATCAGATATGGATAAAACATGAAGTCAATCATAGTTGCCAGAGAGTACTAATAATATGGCTCTCAAGAGTGGAACTGCTTTTATTCCTGTGTCCACCTGCCAAAAAGCTTGCAGTGAGGCCATAGAAAATCAGAAATCCTGCAGCCATACCAATATGACAACTCCAAAATGATTTAAAAGTGTGAGGAAAGGGAGAATTATTGATTTTTGAGATATTCTGATATGTCACTTCTAGTGTTGGCCAAATACAATTTTTCATGAAAAATGGAGAATTCAGACACAGAATAGGTTAAATTAATTTGTCATTCTCCTTCCCATTTGTGGCTTAATTTACATTTTCTATTTGAAGATGGTGATTGGTAATGCAAAGCAAATGTTTTATAAACTTAATTAGACAAACCATTGGATATAGAATGCAAGTAAATTTGATGTTTAAAATAGCATTTAAGCCTGAAAACCTTCAAAATTATTTTATTTAAAGACTTGAGATAAGCAGCACAAAAATAAATTACTTTTTTATTTTTCAGTTTATAGATAGCATAAAAATGAAATTGCCAATTATTTCAGCATTTTACCTTTAATGGATCATGGATGGTGTCTAGGAACCAAATCTCTTAAACTTCTGCTTACTTCTCATTAAGCAGAATTTATAAGGATTCAGAAAAAAGCAGAGTGATATAAGGCTTTGGGATTTTGTCCTTTCAGAGCCCTGTCCTTTTCTCATCACATATTCTGCCAAAATCTTAGCAAATGTCACTATATCAGCAAGAAAATAGTAGCTATCCAACTTAAATTCTCTCCATTTTATGCCCCACTACCGATTAATGTATCTATTTCTGCATACTCCCGTTACAGAGGAAGAACAGTCAAAGCTGATCAATTTTCTGGTATTCTATACCACATTCACTTCTGCCCTGTTGAGTTTCTTATTTTATTTATAATCCTATGCTCTTTTCCTGGCTCCTTTAAAAATATAAGTATTTATTCATTTAATAAACATTTTTTGAGAACCTACTGAGTAATAGGCTCTTTCTAGGCACTGGAGATAGAGTACTGAATGGAACAGACAAAAATACCTACAGTTGTGGAAATTAAATTCTGGTGGGGGGAGCAAATAATAAGTAAATAATATATGACATGGCAGATGGGATAGGTAATAAGGAGTTCACTTTTTTTTCCCTTGTGGTACTAGGAGTTGAACCAGGGCCTTGTGCTAGCATGCTTTGCAAGTGCTGGACCACTGAGGCGCATGCCCAGCCCATTTTTTACTTTTTGAGACAGAGTCTCACTAAATTACACAGACTGCCTCTGGTCTCGAACTTGCAATCCTCCTGCCTCAGCCTCCCAAGCTGCTGGGATTACAGGCGTGCACCACCGTACCTGGCAGAGGAGTTCGCTCTTAAATAAGGCAATCTGGAAAGGTTTTGCTGAGAAGGTGACTTGTATAAAGACTTGCAAAAAGATATTTGTACTAAGTGTCAGAAGTGGCTGAGGATTCTTTTTCTCTATTCAAATGGAAATGGCAAATGTGCAAAGAACAGCTCCCTACATGTTAGCAGTCCTGAGCCCTTGAGTGTCAGAGGTTTACAAGCTGAGTTTTCAATGCCAGAGGCTTACACCTTTAAGCCTTAAAAAACAGACTTATGACTATAGGCCTCCAAAGCAGATACAAAGGGTTCTAGGCTTTCAAAGCCAGAGGATTATTGCTCTGAGCTTTGAATGTCAGCAACTTTTGGACTGAACTTTCAAAGCTGGAGGCTTACAGCTCTAAACCTTGAAAACTAGAAACTTATGGCTCTTTGTCTTCAAAACTAGAAACTTGTGATTCTAAGTTCTCCATGCCAGAGGCTTACTGCTCTGGGCATCTCAATGCTAGTATCCCAGCACCCAGAAGGTAGCGTTGTAGCACCCAAGGTTCAGGTGTTGGGACCATCAGCTCTTAGCCATACTGGGTGACTTCTCTTGGAGGCTCTCTGGAACTTTTCTAGTTGCTGAGATTTGCAGCTATTCATAGCAGCTCATTTGCACTCTTTTACCTTCTATACATTTAGCTCTTCATTTTCTTTGGACTTCTTTGCACATTATGATCCTTCAAGATCTCCTCTCCCAATTGCTCTCTGGAACTCTTCAGCCACCTTCTACCTGCTGTTGCTTTTGGGTTGTGCCTGGGGCTGAAAGCCTCAGTGATTTATTTCTTTTTCATGCAACCGGCTCAGTCTGCTCTACCTGTCATAAAGACCAAAAGTAAATAATAAAAACCATTCAGGAGAGACTTTTTAATGGGACCTAATGTTACAACATAGGGAGATAGTACACAGGAGAGAAGCCTCCCAAACTGACCAGAGGAGACCAAGAAGAACCCTGCTTATATAGCCAGTCATACTTGTGCCCTAGCTATGGCTGCAGCTGTTCCTGTGACTAGATCAGAGTTTCTCTGGACATCTGCAGCTAGATCAGTTTCCTCCATGTGTATGCAGCTGAGGTGAAGTTTTCTGAAACAGTCATGAAATGTTTATGACTGCTGAGGCCGTCAACAATGAAAAATCAAAGAAGCAGTTAAGAAGCACCTATTGCATGGATGGCGCTGGGATTTAGCTCAGTTGGAAGAGCGCCACTCTGCAGTCTCTGAGGTCCCGAGTTCAATTCCCAGCACCCCAAAAATGGGAGAAGGACCTGGCAACCCACTCCCAAGGCAATCCCAAAAACAATCTGCCATTGAAAACCCTATGAGGGTCACTATGAGTCGGTCATGACTCCATGGCACTTAACAACAACAACAACAACATTGCATGGACAGCTTATACACTCCCGGCAAATGGAGGCGCTGGAGTGCTGGCTTTTGCAAGACCTCCAGGAGCTAAAGCAGTACTGTTTATAATCCTCCTGGGCTTGGGAACATGGGCAGGTAATGACAGCAGCCCTGATCCAGCCTCTAACTCCTCTTAGCCCAGGGTAGTCTGCAGGTCGGCTCTTGGATAGACAATTGCCACTGAGGCCTGGCACTGGGAAAGGGTATGACAACAGTCAATTAAGTGATTTACCTGCTGCCTCTTGATGGTGTTGTTGTTGTTGTTGTTGTTAGGTGCTGTTGAGTCCTGTCAGACTCATAGTGACCCTCACAGGGTTTTCAATGGCAGCTTGTTTGGGGATTACCTTAGGAGTGCATTGCCACATCCTTCTCTCATTTTTGCAGTGCTGGGAATTGAACTGGGGACCTTAGAGATTGCAGAATGGCTCTCTACCAACTGAACTAAACTCCAGCCTAGGCTTTTGATAGCTTTTTTTATTAAATAAAAATAAATAAGTAAATAGATAGATAAATAAATAAATAAATAAATAAATAAAAATTAAAGAATGATTACAACATAGCTGGGCACAATGGCACATGACTTTAATCCCAGTGAGGCTGAGGCAGCAAGATAGCAAGTTTGAGGCCAGAGGCAGCATGCATAACTTAGCAAGACCCTGCATCAAAATAAAGAATAAAAAATTGGACTGGGGTGCAGCTCAATGGTAGAGCACTTGCAGAGTATGTGCAAGGTCCTGGATTCAACTTGTAAGTACCACCAAAAAAAAAAAAAAAAAAAGGAAAAGAAAAAAGAAAGAAAGCTTACAACAAAAACTTATCATAAAATTAACATGCTTAATGGTACTTAACAATGCCTAACCCCCTACCAAGTAACCCTTAGGGAAGTGAGGGTGACATTCTCTTATTTGTCTCAAAAGGAGGTACATGTAGATGTGGAGAAAAGCATTTTAGCAGAGGAAACACTCCAAGATCTATTATAAAGATCCTGGAGAGGTACATACCTGCCATACGTAAAGAAAAATGAGGAAGTTAGACTGGCTTGAACAATCAGTGGAGAATAATAAGAAGTGAATTCAGAGAGGTGAAGAAGGTGGTGAAGATCATACTGGACATAATGGGCAATAACATGGACTTTCCTTATACTCTGGGTGACACAGAGAGCCATTGGAGGGTGCTGAGCAGAAGAATGAAATGATCTGACTTGGGTTTTTATCAATATTGTCCAGCTTTTGTGATGTAACAAAGCCATTGGAGAAGCAAGGGCAGAAGCACGAAGATCAGTTAGAATACCATCACAACATCCAGAAGAGAAGTAAGCAAAGCTTGGTCAAGAGAGTGGTGATAGTGGAGTTGGTAAGAATATAATCAGAATATGCATATTGTTACAATAGGGTCAGTAACAATATTGTCTTATCTAGAATTGAGATATAGGGGATGAAATACTGGACTTGAGAATAATGTAGCCCCACTGGAATTTCTGTTGTCCTCTTGCCATGTGGAAACTAGAAACAACGTTCTTCTCATACTTGCATCAAAAAAGTCAGAGAGTCTTCAAGATTACACCTTTTTTCAAATCCTTGAAAGAACTGCAGGTACAAAGCTGCAATCTGAAATCTAAGTCAATAGAAGTGACTGTAAAGAGATATAGGACACAAGCATTTACTCATAAGGGGAAGATCCACCAGACACTGATAAGAATTTAGCTAAATTTTTTAAAAAATTCGTAAGGGCTGAATAGTGACTAGAAGAGACCATGGAACCTCTTTGGTCCAAAGTTTGAAGGGAATTTGCACCTACTTGTAAGCTTTCCTCCACAGACCTTACTGTTGTTAGGTACTGCTGAGTCTAGTCCAACTCATATCGACCCTATGTACAACAGGCAGAACACTATCTGTGGCATGCCCAGCACTATTGTCAGTGCCTCTCTGCTGTTCATAGGGTTTCTGATGACTGATTATTTTGAGAGGAGACTGCCAGGTCCGTCCTTCAAGCCTATGTTGTTGTTGTTGTTAGGTGCCATTGAGTAGGTATCTGACTCATAGCGACCCTCTGTACAACAGGGGAAACACTATTGTCAGTGCTTCTCTGCTGTTCATAGGGTTTTCAATGGCAGATTGATTTTTGGGAGGGGGTTGCCAGGTCCTTCTCCCAAGCCTACAACTTCTGGTGTTCCCCGGCGGTCTCCCATCCAGGTACTAACCAGGCCCGACCACACTTAGCTTCCAAGATCTGACGGGATCGGATGACACAGGGCTATGGCTGCAGGCTTAGTGAACTAATAACTATACAAAAACACAACACTAATACTAATACTCCTTTAAACACTTTCTTTCCCTAGCTGCAGACTCCTGCTTGGTCTTGGTATTGATACTATCTCTGACCCTCTGCAGACTGTCCTTGATCTCCTTATTTCTCCCAGGTGTCACTAATGGCTTTAGTCCAGTTTCTTAACTGCAGCACTATTAACGTTTTGGATCACATAATTTGGAGGACTTTCCTGTGCATTATAGGATTTAGCTACATCTCTGCCTCCACTCACTGATAGCATTAGTAACCTCCTCCCCTTCGAGGACAACCAAAAAATCTCCAGACATTGCATATGTACCCTGGAGACATGATTCAGCCCTAGTTAAGAATCACTTCTCAGCCTGACATTTACTCATGGTTCTTCGTGGCACAGACTGCTTGGAAAGCTATTTCTCCTGAACTGTACATCTCCAAATCAGTCTCCAACAACAGTGCACACCCATCTCAGCCCTAGGTTGTGTGTGTGAAGCACTGAAACACTGTTTGAAAACCTGTTTTCAGTACTCTTCTTCAAAAACCTCCAATTATTACTACCTAGGCACAATAAGTGTCTCTTTCTAAAGCCCCTTCTCCAACCCTAGAAAAATGGCTCTAATGGATTATTTTATATTTTAGCTCCTGGATCTAAAGATGTCAGCACTGACTTGATGTGAAGAGGAACTAGGACAAGTCTGAACATTAGATGCCATGATTTCTTGGGTCCTTATTCCTCTCTCCTTCTACTTTTATACACGCTCCAGTTCCCAGACAGGGTTTAACTGAGAGCTGCCTCAGCTGAAAAGACTGAAATTGGGTAGGAACAAGGTAGATTCAAGCCCTGCATTTAAATGTGCTGGGTCTAAATTTAGAAGGGAACTGAGGAGATTTTACTCTGACAGGGCAGGATAAATGGGAAGAATAGACCATAGGACAATGCCTACAAAGGGAAGGGTTCTAGGTGAACTGTGTCACTCAGGCCTTCCTGTTAGCAGAGGCAGCCTATTTAAGACAATTCTGTGGAAAAAATTCTGTTGTTATTGCCTATGGAGCTCCAGTTCTTGTGAAAACTGTGAAATGGGTTGTTGTTGGGTACCATCGAGTCATGTCTGACTCATATTGCCTCTCACAGGGTTTTCAGTGGCTGATTGTTTCAGGATTGCTTCGGGAATGGATTGTACTTCTCCCATTTTGCCATGCTGGGAATCAAACCAGGACCTCAGAGACTGCAGAGTGGCGCTCTACCAAGAGAGCTAAATCCCAGCCCAGGAACTTTCATCTAGCTTCAACAATAGAGGAAACTAAATGTCTCACACCATTGGGAAAACCAAAGTGTAGACTGGGTTTAGGCGCAGAAGAACCATCAGGTTTCTAGCTTCCTCTTTGTTCTTCTACCTCCACAGTTGTTTCATCCTTTAAGGCACACTTTCTCATGGTGGTGATGGTCGGTCATCATCCACATATGGATTTCATTGTTGATATCAGTTCCCAGGCAAGGTCATGATAGATTATGTGTGAGTTACTTCTGTATCTACGAACTCTTCATGTATCAGAAGTCAGGAAGAGGAACAGGTCCACTCACGATCTCTGATATCAGATGCTGGGAGAAGGATAGGGCTTCCAAGAAGGGAAAAACAATAGAGATCACTATTATTTCACTTAATTTATAAATTAGGTAATTGAGCTCAGATTGGTTAAACTATTTTCCCAAAATTAAATAGCCAGTAATTTTCTGAAGCAGGGATTTTTAGCTGATCTGCAATGGTCAAAGAATCTGTGTGTTTACCAATTATGTTATACTGTTTTATTCACTACTATATTATACTATTTTCTGAGTAGATATGATTATGATAATAAATTCTGGAACAGAAATAAAATATGTGCTACCAAATAAGAATAGAGAAGAAAATATCAAATAGGTAATGGAAACTTGCTAAGTCTAAAACAAAGATTTTGCTGCCTTAGCATCTGGGAGGTCATCTAGTATACACTATTTCTTCTTTGGAAAAGGAAATGATGACAATGGGAATCATCATATGCAAATAATGAAGAAATATCAGTGCCCTGGCTTTCTTTCAAGCACTGAAAAAATTCATAAAATAAGATACAAAAGACACAGAATTAAAAAAAATCCTCAAAAGTATTTGCACCAACTTTCTAACATCACATATGAGGGAACTGGGATGAGGCTAAGTGAAATGGCTTACTCAATTTCACACATATTTGAAGAAACTGACTTTAAGTCTCCTGATTCCTAGTTTGGGGTACTTTTATGCATCCACTGATGGGGAGCATCCCAGAAAGATGCATCAACACTGGAAAATGTACAACCCTCTAGCATAATATTGTTCCAACCTGTGCCCTTGGTATTACCAACAGAACCACACTCTTGTGCTCATCCTGAGAGTCATAAAACAGTTTGTAGGTAGATGATCTTTTGGGGATATCTCAGAGTTGTGTGCTCCATAATCTGCATGCGGAAAAAAAATGCCTTTTCCAGAATGGCTAACTAAACCGTCAGAAATGAGGCCACAGAAGCCATAAAGTTTCAGGTTCTGCTTTCTCAGTGTTTTCCATGCTGTGGTTCAACGCTCTCAGATCAGAAATATCCAGGGTACTTCTCCAAGGTAGATATTTATGGACCATGAACCAAAGCCATGAAATCTGAATTTCTGGATGGGAGACCTATTTTGACAAACTACCCCAGTGATTCTTCTGGACATGAATATTTAAGAACCACTGATCTTAGCTAACAGCCTCTCCTGCTCTAAGTGGTTTTCTAGAAGAAGCTGAATAAAATTATCAATTTCATGACAAAAATTGTTTTGATTTGTCAGTTTTGATTCTAAACACATGATAAAGGCCATGTTATTCCACTAGACTGGGAAATCCCCTAGATTCTTTAGATACATCATAAGCCAGCCAGGCTGGAAGATCCAAACAAAGAGCTCTGACTCCTCCTACCTTTTTATCTTGGGCATCAGAACCAGCACAGCACGAAAATATCTATACTCTCCCTAGAGTCCCTCAGCTCACTGATGCCTTATCTGCCATCAAGAGGACCATCTGATGAGGCAAATCGCTGAATGAAAGCTCAGCTCCTGCCCTGCTCTGCAGGGCTTCTCTCGTCTGTGGCTTCCCAGAGAATGATGTTCGGAAGCTCCTGCAGTCACTTGCCATGTTATGCTCTTTATTGTGTCTCTGGGAGATTCAGCTTTTCAATTTATGCTAGCAATGGAAGTACCAACACAGCCCCCTGAACGGCATGCAAAAATGGCACCTTTCTTACAGGAATGTTTAACAACAAAAAAAAATTCATGAAGCACACTAGGTACTTGCTCTTTGAAAGAGAGGCAACCCCTCTACATCAGAGGTATCTATTTCTTTTTATTATAAAAATGATGTTGCAAGACATCAGTGTGCCATTTGTGATTGTATAGCCTCATAATCCTTGTCAGAAAGGTGAATGAGCCAGATAAGTTCTCATCACCTATCTGTGATGATAAAGCTGCATGGGAAATCCATGAAGATGAGTTCTAATAGAAGTAGTATGTGTGTATTGGCCTACAGCTGTAGCCCTGCGGCATCCAATCCCATCAGATCTCGGAAGCTAAGCAGGGTCGGGCCTGGTTACTACCTGGATGGGAGACCACCTGGGAACACCAGAAGCTGTAGGCTTGGGAGAAGGACCTGGCAACCCCCTCCCAAAAATCAATCTGCCATTGAAAACCCTATGAACAGCAGAGAATCACTGACAATAGTGTTTCCTCTGTTGTACAGAGGGTTGCTATGAGTCGGATACCGACTCGACAGCACATAACAACAACAACAACATCTGTGTTGCAGCTAGAAGAAGCTAGAGAAAGAACAAGGAAGGGCAGGAGACACCTGGGTATTTGAATGAAACTGAACCATGCCTCATTGTATATGGACTGTTTCATACTACCCAATCCAAATCTTAATGAATATCTTCAAACAGAATCAAATCCATATATAAAAGGTAAGTTTAATAAACTAAAAGAAAACAGAAATTCTTATTCTCCAATTTTCTCTTCCAAAAAATAAAAAGCTGAAGTAAAATCTGGTTTATAGCCCTAGTCCAAGTCCAATCTAACATGGTATCTATAGCATAGTATCAAAATAGATTACAATGGGGAACTTAATTTTAGACAAGCTATTAAACTAGAATCAGATCGTCAATGATAGCATTGAGTTATTTAGAAAGACATGGTAGCAAAGATAGAAAATCTAAACAAAACTTGTCCCTATTAATTAGGTCCAAGAGCATCCCTGTGTTATGAAACCCTGGATCTAATTAGCTCCAAAGTTGCATGTTTTGATTGGTTAAGTCCGAAGCGCAGGGGAATAGGAATGATGTATTTCTTTGCTCTGTCAGGAACGGGACCTGGAATTCAGCCTATATGTGGCAAGTCCATAAAGACAACTGTGAAGATCTGGGAAAAACAAAGCTGTAGACTTAGAAAGAAGTTGAGAATACAAGATAGCCAACATAAAGGGTACAACCATCCAGAGCATGTTGGTAGAATCAGCCAAGTAGAAAAAAGTCTTCCATTGGTTCAAATTGGAAAATAATCTTCTTCCTAAGTCTCATGACTTATTATTTTCCTTTGAGGTAACTATCCCCAACCAAGAATTGAGGATGCAGTAAAATTCTATGCCTAGGCAAGACACCTGCCACTGACATCAGCACATGGGCATTTGTTCTTGGCCTTAAGAGCTTCCATTAAATGAGTGAACATTGAAGAGAGGACCATCCACTGGGAAGATTTATCTCTTTACAATTCTCTTAAGAATTCTCAGAGACATGTTGGGCTCCCCAACCATACTTGAAATTTAAACAACATTTTGCTTTCAAAAAGCAGTGGTAATTAGCCACCCAAATTTTCTCATTCATTTCCTTCTAGAAATAGTTTAGTACTTGCTAGTATTTTATATTTAATATGTATATGCATTTCATAGTATCAGAACTCAGTATTATTTGAGTTTTTGAATTTATGATTGTATTTTATTAAAATTTTTATTACTTAGCCATGTACATTAATATAATGTCAACATTTCCTTTTGCTATCCTCATATTATCTCTATGTGATATAAAGCCTTTAATTTAATTAAAACAGGTAAATATAATTGATAACTATAGTCAGGAATTTAGAATCAGGAAAAAACAGAATAATGCTTTAACAGGGCTAATTTTCATCTCTGATGGAAGTTACAAATTTTGAGCACATTTTAGGGCAAGGCATTGATACAAAAATCAATTAACCCTAGAAAGAACTTAGCAATAAAGACTGGGAGATACAACATACTTAGTAATAACAACAGTAAAAATATGGTAAAAGAATATGTTAAGCACCATAGATAAGGCACAAATAAAGTTATCTGGAAAAATTAGTTTCAGTTATTATAGCTGTATAGCAAGTTATCCAAGACTTAGTTGTTGTTGTTGTTGTTGTTAGGGGCTGTGGAGTCGTGTCCAACTCATGTTGTTGTTGTTAGGTGCTGTAGAGTCAGTATCCCACTCATAGCAACCCTTTGTACAACAGGCGAAACACTATTGTCAGTGCTTCTCTGCTATTCATAGGGTTTACAATAGTGAATTGATTTTTGGGTGTGGGCTCCTGGGTCCTTCTCCCAAGCCTACAGTGTCTAGTTCCCAGGTGGTCTCCCATCCAAGTACTAACCAGGCCCGACCCTGCTTAGTTTCTGAAATCTGATGGGATCAGAAGCCACAGTGCTAAGGCTGCAGGCATCCAACTCATAGTGACCCTAACAGGGTTTCAATGGCTGATTGTTTCAGGATTGCCTCTGGAGTGGATTGTCATCCCAATTACCCATCCCTAATTACCCAATCAGGGTAATTAGCATATGTTGTTGTTGTTAGGTGCCGTGGAGTCGGTATCCAACTCATGGTGACCCTCATAGGGTTTTCAATGGCTGTTTCGGGATTGCCTTGGGAGTGGGTTGTCAGGCCCTTCTCCCATTTTTTGTGGTGCTGGGATTGAACTCGGGACCTCAGAGACTGCAGCCCAGCACCCTACCAACTGAGCTAAATCCCAGCCCAATTAGCATATACATGACTTTAAATATTTATCTTTATGGTGAGAACATTCAAAATCCTCTCTTCTAGTTACTTTGAAATATGCAACATTATTATTAGCTATGGTCACCATACTGTGCATTGTAGCACCAAAAATATTCTTCCTGTCTAACTGTAAATTTGTATCTACTGACCAACCTCTTCCTATAACCCCTTGGCTCCTACCCTGCTACCCTCCCTTTATTCTACTGTGTACTTCTATTACATCAATTTTTTTTAGGCTCTGTATGTGAGTGATTTGCAATATTTGTTTTCCAGGTCTTCCAGGTTCACCTATTGTCTCAAATGACAGAATTCCATTCTTTTTATGGCTAAATAATATTTGATTATGTCTAAGAATTTATCTGTTTCCACTAGGTTATAAAATATGTTGGCATATCATTGTTTATAATAACCTCTAATGATCTTTTGTATTTCTATGGTCTTAGTTGTAATGTCTCCCTTTTCATTTCTGGTTTTATTTGAGTCTTTTGGTTTTTTGTTTTTGTTCTCTTTTTTTATCTAGCTAAGAGTTTGTCTATTTGTTTATCTTTTCTAAAAGCAAGCTCTTTGTTTCATTAATGTGTTTTATTAATGTATGTACTTATATATTTAATTTTTAGTCTTTCTTTAACTTATTTCTGTGCTGATCTTTGTTTCATTTTACCAATTTTGAATCTCATTTGTTCTTGTCTAGTTTCTTGATGTAGTACAGTTTATTTGAGATTATTTTCCTTATTTCCTGTGGACCTTGATTGCTATCAACTTTCCTCCTTGTGGTAATTCTGCTGTATCCCATACGTTTGATATGTTTTTTACATTATCATTTGTTTCAAGAATTTTTAAAAGTTTCTTTCTTGTTTGGTTTTCATGTATTTTTATAGTTTCCAAAGTTTTTCTTCCTGATTTTTAGTTTTATTACATTGTGGTCAGAAAAGATTCTTGATATGATTTCAATTTTTTAAAAAACTTATTGTCCTGTAATCCCAGCGGCTGGGGAGGTGGAGGCAGGAGATCTCAAGTTCGAGACCAGAGGTAGAGTGTGTAACTTTGAGAGACCCTGTCTAAAAAAAAAGTTAAAAAAAAAAAAAAAAAAAAAAGGGCTGGGCGTGCAGTTCAGTGGTCCAGCACTTTCAAACATGCAAGCGTGAGGCCCTGGGTTTAACCCCCAGTACTGAAAAAGAAATTGTGATTTGTTTTGTGGTCTGTCTTAAGATCTTCCCTGGAGATTGCTCCAGGTATTAATGAGGAAAATGGGTATCTAGCCACTATTGGAGGCTCTGTTGAAGTCTGTTAGGTACATTTCTTCTAGGGTGCAATTTAACTCTGCTGTTAAATAGATTAAATGATCTGAACATTGCTGAAAGTAAGGTGCTAAAGTCTCCAACCTTTATACTGCGGAGGTCTGTCTGTTCTTTTAGGTCTATTAATGTTTGCTTTATGTAGTTGGATACCTCAATATTGGGGGCTTATATATATACATATATATACATATATATGTATATATGTATATATGTATATATATATATGTATAATTGTTACTTTCTTTGGATAGATTGAGCTCTTTGACATTAAAATAATGACTTATTGTCATTTTTTACTACTTTGGATTTAAAGTCTATTTTTTCTGAAATTAATATGGCTACTTCTTTCTTTTGGACTCCTTTTGCTTGATATACTTTATTCCATCCCTTCAGAGGTGAAGTGAGTTTCTTGGAAGCAACATATATGGTAGTTGAGTATTGCATTTTCTCTCAGCTTTCTATCAGTTCAATCACTCTGAGTTTTTTGGGTTTTTTTTTTTTAAATAGTGCTAAGGATTGAACCCGGGCTGGGATTTAGCTCAGTTGGTAGAGCACTGCGCTGCAGTCTCTGAGATCCCGAGTACAATTCCCAGCACCACAAAAATGGGAGAAGGGCCTTGCAATCCACTCCTAAGGCAATCCTGAAACAGTCAGCCATTAAAAACCCTATGAGGGTCGCTATGAGTCGGATACCGACTTGATGGCACCTAACAACAACAACAACAAGGATTGAACCCAGGACCTTGTACATTGTAGTCAGGTGTTCTACCACTGAGCTATATCCATAATGCCCACTCTATGTCTTGTAAGTGGAGAATTTAATCCATTTATATTCCAGGTAGATTTTAATAGGTAAGGTCTGACAACAGCCATTTTGTAATTTGTTTGTCAGCTTTATTATAGTTCCTTTATTTCTCCTCCCTCTTTTACAGCCTTCCTTTATAGCTAAATGATTTGCTGTAATAGTATGTTTGCATTCGTTATTTTTTGCTTTGTCTATTATAGATTTTTTTCTTTTTGTTACTGTGACACTGACAAAACTTGATTATAACAAGCTTCTTCAAAATGATAAAAACTTAATGTGATCATAAAGATAAGAATAGGAACAAAAAGAATAAGATAAACTATGGGTAATAAGAAAACTCTATACTTGTCTTCCATTCCTCCCCACATTTTGAATTTTTGATATCCCATTTTACATGTGGGGCTGGGATTTAGCTCAGTTGGTACAGTGCTGCTCTGCAATCTCTGAGGTCCTGAGTTCAATTCCCAGCACTACAAAAATGGGAGAAGAACATGGCAATCCACTCCCAAAGCAATCCCTAAACAGTCAGCCATTGAAAACCCTATGAGGGTCACTGTGAGTCAGACATGACTCAATGGCACCTAACAGCAATAGCATTTTACCTGTTTCTCTGTTGCCTATCTCTTAACATAATAATGCAATTTTGTTTTTTGGCCTTCATAAAAAGGGTATGAATAGTTTATGAACCATGCTGAATAATATTAAAGCATCTGAATTTATTTGTATAAATATTCTGTTTACCAGTGAGTTTTACACCTTCCCAGATTTGCTTCTTACTCATTAATGTTCCTTTCAGTTTGAAGAATTTGTTAGCATTTCTTTTAGAATAAATCTGATGGAGATATATTCTCTCAGCTTTTATTTGGGATTATCTCTATATCTCCTTCATTTATAAAGGACAGTATACTGACTACAGTATTCTTGGTTGAATTTTTTCCTTCAGTACTAGGAAAATTTTGTTACTGTCTCCTGGCTTGTAAGGTTCCTGCTGAGAGGTCTGTGTTCAGGGGATTTGGGACATTCAAGTGTGTTATTTTTTTTCCCTTGCAGCCTTAAAAATCTTCTCTTTTTCTCTCATCTTTAAAGCTTAATTATGAGATGTCTTGGGGGAGTCTTGGTTGAATTTAGTCTGACTTGTGACCTTTGCCCTTCGTGTTCCTGGATATTTATATCTTCTCTTGATTTGGGCCCAACCTAATGCAGAAATTATTGAATCATATCATTAATATTGCACGCAAATAAAATTTTGCTAAAGAGCATTCAAAAGCAAGTGCAGCAGCATATTGAAAGAGAACTGCTGGAAAACCAAGCCAGATCCAGAAGAGGGCATGGAGCCAAGAAGATCGCAGGTGATGTCAGAGGGATAGTACAGAATACAGGAAAGTACAGAATACAGGAAAGATGTAGATCTATGTTTTATTGACTATGCAAAAGCATTTGACTGTGTTGATCACAACAAATTCTGGATAACATTGCAAAGAATGAGAATACTAGAGCACTTAATTGTACTCATAAGGAATCTATTCATGGACCAGGAGGCAGCGGTTCAAGCAGAAAAAGGAAATATTGCCTGGTTAAAAGTTGAAAAAAGTGTGTTTCAGTGCTGTTTCCTTTCACCATATCTCCTCCATCTCTATGCTGAGCAAATAATCTGAGAAGCTATACTTTCTGAAAAAGAACATAACATCAGGATTAGCGGAAGATTCATTAACAATCTGTGTTATACAGATGACACAACTCTGCTTGCTTAAAGTGAAGAGGATTTGAAACATTTACTGATAGAGATCAAAGAACACAGCCTTCGACATGGATTACAACTCAACATCAACAAAACAAAAATCCTTACAACTGGGTCTGTAAGCAACTTAATGGTAAATGAATAAAGATTGAGGGTTGTCCAAGATTTTGCTTTGCTTGGTTCTACAATAAACACCCATGGAAAGAAGTCAAAAGATGCATTGCATTGCAAAAAGCTGTTGCAAAAGCCCTCTTTAAAGTATTGAACTGTAAAGATGTCACATTGAAGATGAAGGTGCACCTGACTCATGCCATGACATTTTCAGTCACATTATATGTTTGTGAAAGCTGGGCAATGAATAAAGTAGATAGGAGAAGAATTGATTCATTTGAATTATGGTGTGGGAGATGAACATTGAATATACTATAGACTGCCAAAAGAACCAACAGATCTATCCTAGAAGTGCAACCAGAGTGCTCCTTGGAAGCAAGGATGGATAGACTTCATCCGACATATTTTGGACATGTTGTCAGCAGGGACCAATCCCTGGAGAAGGACATCATGTTTGGGAAACTGGCAGATCAGTAAAAAAAAAAGACCTTCAACTGGATTGACTGACAGAGTGTCTGCAACAATGGGCTTAAGCATATAAAAGATGGTGTGCATTGTACAGTGTTGGGTAGTATTTCATTCTGTTGTATCTAGGGTCTCTATGAGTCAGACCTGACTCAATGAAACCTTACTACTACTACTACTACTACTACTACTACTACTACTATTACTACTAGTTGTTTTTGTAAGTTTTCTGTAATTATTTCTCTGAATAAACTTTATATCGTTTTTGTCATTCTCAAGTCCTTGTTGAACTTCAATAACTGATATTTGCTCTATTATACTGTTCTAAAGTTCCTCTAAGTTTTCTTCATTCCTTGTTATTCCTTTCTTTCTTTTAACTCATACTGTATGTTTTCAAATAGGCTGTCTTCCAGCTCACTAATTCTTTTTTCTGTTTGATCTATCCTATTATTGATGCTTTCTATCATATTCTTAATTTTCCTGATATGTTTTTCAACTCACAAGTTTGTTTGATTTTTTTAATTGCTTGCCTATCTTTGTTAACTTTCTCTATCAGAATATTGAAACATTACTCTTTTTTTCAAGCTCATTGGATTTCCTTAAAACAGCTGTTTAAAATTCTGTAGTTTCCTCATTACTTATTAATACCTGGTCTGTTTCTGGTAGTTTGAATATTAGGTAATACATGGTTTCCTGGAAGCTCTTGATGCTTGTTGGCTTGTGACATCATCTGGCTATTAAAACATTGTTTTTATTTCAGTCTGCCTAATCTGGCTTTATTTTGCCTATCTTTTCAAAAATTCTAAGCAGACTGCTTATTTTCTCTGAGCCTATAGTTGTTTCTACTATTTTAGCACTGAAAAGAAATCAAGTCTGGGTTTACAGGAAGTCTGCTGTTGAGGGGTTGTCACTGTTTTTGGCACTAAGGAGGCAATCTTAAGTCACTGTTGGTCAGAAAAGACCAAGAGAGCACCTAGAAAGAGGAATCTGTCCCCTTGAGCCTCTCCCTGGAACCTGGGAAAGGCCAGATGTCTCATTCACATTTACTGGCATGTGGTCAGGCACCACAGGATTCTGTTAACTCTGGGCGGAATTACTCGGGGTGGACCAGGCCTACCTAGGCTCCTGTACTAGTTATACCTGTGACTACCAGTGTCACCAAGATTTGTCATAGTCTGAGCCATTAGCTTACCATAACCAGCCCCAAACTGGGGTAGGACCAAGCCCCACATTGCTATGAGCTGCCTGTTGCTGGAATAGAGGCATGGCCTAAGACTGTTGCAGTCAGCTGCAGATGATGCTAGCTGAAACAGAAGTCTGATACACTGGGGCCATGTGCCTTTCCCTAGCACTGGCGTTTATTCAGACATTCTCTCTACAGGTAGCCCTGAGGATAGGACCCGTTAAGATCTGCCCAGTGTTAGTTTTCGCTAGCCCAGCACTATGTTCCAGGGCAAAGTCTTGTGCTTACTACTCCTTACTATCCCCAGTGAATGGAGTCTTGTACTATGCAGTGCTGCCTGGGATTGAGGTAGTGTGGGTAAAGGCAACATAGATCACCTATGCTAATGCTAAGTGAATTCTGATTTGGTTTCAATGCCCCAAGGACCTGTACAGTCTCAGGCATGTGCCAAGACCTGTGCCACAGCTGCTGGTGATACAGGCTGAAATGCAAGTCCATCTCACTGGGATGCAGGTCTCTGCCTTTTGCCAGTACACTTCTAGAGCCCCATCTGTGAGCATTAGCTGGACAATAAATATGGTTATCGTCTGGGTTAGGATAAAAGTGGTAAAGACCATTCCTTGACCACCAAAATTGATGTTAAACTGGAACACACTTGAGTCTCACAGCCACTGGGGCCTTCACAGTCTCAGAACTAGGAGGACAGTATGTGCCACTGACTGAGTTAAAGGCTGGAGATGATGTGATCCAAAACTTGAATCTGTCTCTCTGGTTTACAGGTCTCTGCCTGATGCCAGGGCTGGTCTAAAGCCTCCCTCTGTGAGTTCTAATCTGTGTGTGTGGCCAGTTTCTACCAAGTACTGGGTCTAATTGTTGTGGGCCTGGCACCAGCTTCTAAGACAAAGCCCTGTGTTAACTTTTGTGCCATGCCCCGCTCCCAGCAGGTTGAGTCTTGCTCCCTACTCTGCTGCCTGAGTTTCAGGGAGCAGTGTAGAGGCAGTCAGCCACAGGTCCTAATGAAATTCCAGCAGCTCAGTTCACAGGTACTGGCACAGCAGTAGGGCTTGTGGGGCTTGCTCAGCACTGGATTTCACCATGGCTGCAAATATGTGTAGACATTGCCTCGTCTCTCAGCCTAAAGTAGGCATAAGCAAAGCAAAGGTTTGGTGGAGTCACTGTGGTAGGTAGGACCAGATCTTTCCTCCTGGATGATTGCTGAAATACACTTGCCTCCCATTCTGAGGAAGACTTAATGCAAGCACCTCTCTACCACTGCATTTGTGCAATGCCAGATGCTCCTTCTATGGGTAATCACTAACCTGTAGTTGCTTCCAGCTCTGGGGAAGACTAATGTGAGCACTGGAATTTAATTTGACTACTTGTCCACCATGAAGTCCAGGTAGAGCCAAATACTTCCTCCATGGGTAATTGCTGGCCTGCAAATGCTTAGCCTGGGGAGACTTAATGAGAGGACCTGTTCTGTGTGGGGAAGCTGGCTGGGGATTTGAGCCTGGAAGACCCATGAATAATGTTCCTTACAGCATGAGGCTTTGGCTAGTTTCTCTGATGTGCTTCCTCCATTGGCCACAATGCAGAGTGACCAATAAGATCAATGCAGTGATCACTGATCTCCACCCTTGTGTTTTGTTTCTAACTGATCCCAAGTGGGTTAGACCTGCTAGTATTCCCATTGTTTCCAGTGAGATGAGACAGGAGCAAGCCTCTTATGAAGGGATTCAGAATGCTGGTGAAGCTGAATGTCTGCATCCAACACAAGTTTTCTACCTAGAAACCATGGCTCCAGGGGTGTTCTCTCTGTGTGGTAATGGTCTGGTTTGGAGGAGGAGGGCATGGTCAAAGAAAACCTTTTGCCTCATTTTTTGATCATGGCTTTCTTCAGTCTGTGGTCCAAGGGGGTGTCTCAGCCTTGCTCTCAAGTTCTGGCATGTTCAACATGGTATTTTCGCCTGTGAGTAGTTGTTACTTCGATTTTTGGGGGGTCAAGGGAGTAAAGCCAGAGAACTCCTGCCATTTTTCTGACATCACCCTCTGAGTTCTAATAAAAGACAATATATTTACAATCTATTTTGATAGTGTTTTATACAAACGATCTTGTGAAATAAAAGAGCTTGTGTGGGGAATCTGAGCTTGTTAAAGATATAACATGAATACATATTTCTAAATATCTAGTGCTAAGCTCTCAAAGTATTTCTTTTCTGGTTTATATGGGAGTATGGGAAAAGCTTTGTAGGTACAAGGGAATTTTTCTATCTAGATCCAGTCTTCATCTGTTCTTTCCTGTCTGACTTTTGAGTGTTACTATTGTTAGGTGCTGTCGAGTTGGTGTCGGACTCATAGTGACCCTACGTACAACAGCAAAACCCTATTGGCAGTGTTTCTCTGATATTCATAGGGTTTTCAATGGCTGACTGTTTTTTGGGAGTGGGCTGCCTCCTAAAGCCTACAGCAGCTGGTATTCCCATGTGGTCTCCCATCCAAGTACTAACCAGGCCCAACCCTGCTTAGCTTCCGAGATCAGAAGGGATTAAATGCCACAGTGGTATGGACCCAGGTCCTCAGAGAGTGGAGAGCAGGTGCTCTACCAACTGAGTTAAAGCCCAATTGAGTGTTACTAAGGAAATATGAAAGGTAGGGAAATCAGTTGGACTATGCATTTAGTTAATTTTAGTATTAGGGGCTTGAATCTGGGCTTCACACATGCAAGGCAAGTGCTCCACAACTGAACCATAATTCCAAGCCTTTTTTTTTTTTTTTTTTTTTT
>VMDO01024162.1:0-30254 GCA_007922755.1 Pedetes capensis
AGAGGACCCTGTAAAGAGAAAACTGCAGGGCTCTAGCTTTACTGTGTGAATCTCCTTTTTTTTTTTTTTTTTTGTAGTACTGGGGGTTGAACCAAGGGCCTCACGCTTGCATGCTTTGCAAGTGCTGGACCACTGAGCTGCACCCCTAGCCCATTTTTTTTGTTTGTTTGTTTTCTTTTGTTTTTTTGTTTTTTTTTAAACTTTTTGAGACAGGGTCTCGCTAAGTTACACAGACTGCCTCTGGTCTTGAACTTGCGATCCTCCTACCTCTGCCTCCCGAGCCGCTGGGATTACAGGCGTGTGCCTCCATGCCCGGCTTACTGTGTGAATCTTGAGGCAGCCCTACAGCAGATCAGCACACTCCTGCTCCTAGGTCTTGACCTCTCGGTGCACAGATATCTGCCTCGGCCTCCTCTGTGGTATGCAGGGGTGATGTGGTGGTAGACATAGTCCATTGGCCACTGGGCCACCATTTCCCCAGCAGTGGACCTTCCTTCCTGCCACTGGAGCCCTGGTTCTGAGGGAGGTGACAGCCTCCATCTCAGGAAAGGCGGGCCCTTTGGCCAGCCTCTGGGACCCTGCGATGACCGGGACCAACACAGGAATCCCACTCTCCTTCAGCATAGCCTCCTCTGAGATGATGACATGTCTCAGCTGCAGCCATGGAAACCTCACATCAGCTGCTGGGAACTGCCCTCGCTGCCCTCCCTGCCGCCTGTGACAGGAGGGTGCGGACAACCACGGCACTGTGGAGAAGCCACCCCATCCAGCAGCGGGCTGCTACATCCAGAGCAGCAGCGGCTGCCTCCGCTCTTCCTGCCCAGTTAAAGGTCACAGGTTTGGTCTACAAAGCCCAGGCTGTGGGCTATGCCCCATGCAGCGCAAGACAACCCTAATCCAGCATGCTGTTGTTGTTGTTGTTGTTAGGTGCCATTGAGTTGGTATCTGATTCATAGCGACCCTCTGTACAACAGGGTAAACACTATTGTCAGTGCTTCTCTGCTGTTCATAGGGTTTTCAATGGCAGATTGATTTTTGGGAGGGGGTTGCCGGGTCCTTCTCCCAAGCCTGCAGCATCTGGTGTTCCCAGGCGGTCTCCCATCCAGGTACTAACCAGGCCCGACCCTGCTTAGCTTCTGAGATCTGACAGGATTGGATACCACAGGGCTACGGCTGCAGGCAATCCAGCATGCAGCACCACCTTAAAGCCCAGTCTCCTCTCTTCACTCATTCTAACAAATGTAAAAGGCCTGCCAAGCCAAGGGGACGACCCTCTAAGGTGAGGGAGAGTCAGGCAAAGGGTAAGACACTCTCTGGGTAAAAAGTGGGGAAAGATTACCCAGAAATACTTTCTTGTATTTGCACCAACTGCCTCTGGACAAATATAATAGAAATCAATTGCAAGTCTTACCAGGAGCAATGACATATGCCTGTCATCCCAGCGATTTGAGAGCTGGAGGCAGCACAATTGTGAGTTTAAGACCAGAGGCAGCCTGTGTAACTTAGCAAGACCCAGTTTCAAAAATAAAAAGTAAAAATGGGCTAGGAATGCAACCCAGTGGTACAGGGCTTGCAAAAGCATGTGTGAGGCCTGAGTTCAAACCTTACTGGCCAGGCGACGGGGCTGTGGTGATAGGGCCTTTCCACTGCAAACCCATGATACTTTTTGACTGTTGAATCATGTCAAGTTATGAGCTATTCAAGAATAAAATTAAAAATGAAGAAAATCAATAGAAAAAAGATGGGAGGAACTCTTAGGTGTTTCCCTACCTTTTATTACTTAAGTGCTACCTAGCAATATTGCAAATTTGTACACAAATTTTTTCTTGCTTTACTTAAACTGGTCTTAAGACTAAATAACTAGTAAAAATGAAAAACACTGTCACTTTCCATTAATAGAAACTGTATGTAAAAACAAATATGATGAGAATAAACCACTAGAATTCTAGATGGCTGGCACCAAGCTTCTTAACTGGTCCTGTGCTCTCCATTAAAGAGGAAGATCAGTGTTACAAACATATAAGCATCCTACTGAGGCATCTTTAAAAATAATCAGAAGTTAGAATTGAGAAGAATCACCCTAATCACTGTATGATTTGCTTGTTACACTATTAGTAAGGTGAATTAATTGGCAGAACCTACAAGGTTAGGTTTTGGAAGGCCAAGCAGTGGCCACTGGTCTCCTGGAGTGCTTGCTTCTCCCAGACCCACCCAGGAGGCTCCTCACGGGGCCTGCCCTGAATAGCAGGTGCACGTGTGCCTTCGATCCCTCTCTCTTTCTCCTTGCTCTCTCCCAACCCTCCCTAGCCCCATGGAAGGACAGGTGAGGTGCTCCCCCTGACAACCACAGCTCAGCCCAGCCTTCTACTCACCCCAGCTCAGAGCGAAGAGGACTCCTTATGATTCCAGCCCCTGCAGAGGAGTTGCCCCAGTTGAGGCCCAGACTGAATGTTTACATAGTTATCATGATCACAGTCAAATTTCCAGTGTACGAAAAAAAAATCAAAGGCATTCAGAGAAACAGGAAATAGCCCATTCAAAGAAATAAATTTAATTGACAGAAAATGTCCTCAAAGGAACCAAGATAGTACACTTACTAAACAAAAATAACTTAGAACAACTCTCTTAAACATGCTCAAAGAACTAAAAGAAAACAGGGGCAAAGAACAAGAGGAAATCAGGAAAATCATGTATTAACAAAATAAGAATATCAATAAGGGAACATGTCATGGTTGGAACATAAATATCCCCTAGAGGTCATGTGCTTTAACACTTGGTCCCCAGCTAGTGGTGCTGTCCAATCAAAGTAATGAAACTTTTAGAGGTGGGATTCTTGCTTTGCAGAAGTAGCTCCCTGAGGGTGAGCCTTGGGAGTTTTTTACCCAGCCCACTGCCCAGGTGTCTCTCTTTTTCCAGTCCAGTGGTACCATGAGGCTTTCTGTCATACGCCCTGCCTCCTGTTGCTGCTATGCCTATCCTGCCGTTAGGGACTGAGCCTCTGTGAGCTTTCAATAAACCTCTTACTAAACTAGTTTGTTTGGGTTGGTTTTTCTGCTATAGCAGACTAATACAGAACACAAATTGTAACAAAAAACAACTAGAAATTCTGTTACTGAAAATTCCATAGCTGAAAAGTTCAGTGGAAGGGATCAATTGCCCAATCTCAGCAGACAGAAGAAAAGAATTGGTGAACATGAAGACAGAAAAAATAAAATGACTGAGCCTCAGGAGCATAAAGAAAAAAGAGAGAAGAAAAGTGAGCAGAGTCCAAGGACTGTGAGACACTAAGACACATGGAAGTTTTGGAAAGAAAAGAGAGAGGGAGAAAGGAGAAAAGAGAATATTTGAAGAAATAATAGCTGAAAGCTTCCCAAATTTAATGACATGAATCAAGAAATCTGAGAAGCTTAACAAGCTCCAAGTAGGATGAACTCACAGAGATCTACAGTGAGATACAGTATAGTCAAATTGCTGAAGCAACAAGATGGACTCCTGAAAGCACCAAGAGAAGTGAGTTGTTATGTACCAGAAAAATCTTCAAAAGATTAACAGCCAACTTCTCATCAGAAACTATGCAGCCAAGAAGGCAATGGCAAGACACTTAAAGTATTAAAAACAACTTTCAACCAGTAATTCTGAAAACTTTATTCAAAAATGAAGGAGAAACAAGGACATTCCTAGATAAAACAAAATCTGAGGGACTGTGCTACGACTAGACCTAGCCTGCCTGCAGCCGTAGCACTGTGGCATCTGATCCCATCAGATCTCGAAAGCTAAGCGGGGTCGGGACTGGTTAGTGCTTGGATGGGAGACCACCTGGGAACACCAGGTGCTGTAGGCTTGGGAGAAGGACCTGGCAACTCACTCCCAAAAATCAATCCACCATTGAAAACCCTATGAATAGCAGAGAAGCACTGACAAAGTGTTCCGCCTGTTGTACATAGGGTCGCTATGAGTCGGATACTGACTCGATGGCACCTAATAACAACATAACAGACCTGGCCTATGAGAAACATTTAGAAAGGAGTCCCTCAGGTTGTAATGAAGAGACATTAGATAGTAGCTCAAAACTGTATGAATAAATAAAGGTCTGCAGGGAAAGGCAAATATGTGGGTGAATATATAAATCTATATGATTGTGCTTTTGGTTTCTATATCTGCTTTTTTTCTTTCTTTTTTGTGGTACTGAGGGTTGAACCCAGGGTCTCATGCTTGCATGCTCTGCAAGTGCTGTACCACTGAGCTGCATCCCCGGCCCATTTTCTTACTTTCAGACAGGGTCTCGCTAAATTACGCAGATTGCCTCTGGTTGCCTCTGGTCTCGAACTTGTGATCCTCCTGCCTCTGCCTCCCGAGTTGCTGGGATTACAGGTGTGCACCACTGCACCCAGCTTATCCTTTTACTTTCTACATGATTTAAAAGACAAAGACATAAAAATAATTATACTTCTATATCAATTCTTTATATCAATTGGGAAACAATGTATAAAAATAAAATTTGTGACAACAGTAACTAAGTGAGGGACACCAGAGCAGAGGTGAGGTTTTTGTAGACTTCTTAAATACAGTAAAATACACATAATATAAAATTTGCTATTTTAACCACTTTTAAGTATACAATTTCAGTAGTATTAAGTATCAAAAATATAGTGCAACTACCACAACTATCCTATTTCTAGAACTTTTTCATCATCTCACACAAAGCTCTGTTCTGATTAAGCAATAGGTCATCTTATCCTCCCCCAGACCCAGGTAACCTTTATTCTATTTTCTGTGTATATGAATGAACAGCAGAGTTTTTATAACCTTTAAGAAGCTGATCCAAGTGTCGGGTGCACATCTATAATCCCAGCAACTTGGGAGGCTTAGGTCAGAGGATCACAAGTTCAAGGCCAAAGGCAGCCTGCATTATTTAGTGAGACTCTGCCTCAAAATAAGAAATAAAGAAAGTTTGGCGGCATGGCTCAGTGGTGAAGCACTTGCCTAGAATACCTGAGGCCCTGGGTTCAACCCTAGTACTGGGGGAAACAAGTTTATGTTGGTATTAATTCAATCAGATTGCTAGAAATTTAGGATGTTAAATATAATTCCCATTGTAACTGCAATGAAACTAAGAAATACACACAAAAAAAGGAATGAGAAGGGAATAAAATTGGTTCATTACATTAAAAAAATCAACTACAGGGCCAGGGGCAGCAACTCAGAAGGCAAAGGCAGGAGGATCGCTGTTGTGAGGCCATAGACACCCTATGTAACTTATCGAAACCCTGTCTCAAGATAAAAAGTACAAAATGGACTGGGGGTATAGCCCGATGGAAGAGCACTTGCAAAAGCATGTGTAAGGTTCAATCAATCCCCAAGTACTAGGGGAAAAAAAAAGTCAACTACACACAAAAGAAAGCAGTGATGGAAGAAATGAGGAACAAAAAAAAGTTACAAATCATATAAAAAAAGTAAAATTGCAGAAATCTTTCCTTCTCAGTAATTACTTTAAATTTAAGTGGATTAAACACTCCAATCAAAAGGCAGAGATTGGAAGAATAGATAAAAAGCATAACTTAACTATTTGCTTTGCTTTCTACAAGAGAATTATTTTAAAATCAAAGGTAGAAGCCGGTGTGATAGCACATGCCTGTAATCTTAGCACTCAGAGCATGGGAAAAATACTACATGCAAAATGTAATGAAAAGTGAATTGAGTCACTTTAATAATATGAAGAAAAAAATGAATGCTTACATTAAAAAAGAAGAAAGACCTCAAGTCAATAACATGTGTTTATACCTTGAGGAACTAGAATAAGAGCAAGCTAAAGGCTACAAGCTCAGTGGCAGAGCATGTGCCTAGCATTTTTGAGGCCCTAGTTTTGACCCCAGCACTCTGGGTTGGGGGTGGGGGGAGGGAAAGACAAACTAAACCCAAAGCTAGAAGGAAGGAAGGAAATAATATATATGAGAGTAGAAATAAAGTAGAAAACAGAAAAATAAAAAGATAATGAAATCAAAAGTTGGTTCTTTCAGATCATCAAAATTGACAAACCTTTAGCTATATTGACAAAGGAAAAAAGAGAGCAGATACATCATCAAAACTGACACATGAAAGTAAGGACATTACCAATGATTCTACAAAAAAATTACAAGAAAGTATTATAAACATCTATATGCTAATAAATTGGATAATTTGAGTGTAGTGGCACATACCTGTAATCCCAGTACTCAAGAGACTAAACCAAGAGGATGGAGAGTTCGAGGCCAGCCTGGGTTACATAGCAAGTCCCAGACCAGCCTAGGCTACATAGAAAGACCCTGTCTCAAACAGCCAAACAAGTAAGTAAATGCAAAAATAATAACATGTAAAATCCCAGAGAATTCACAGAAAGCCATTAGAACTAATAAAGTCAGCAAAGTTACAGAGTACAGATTCAACACTAAAAAATCAATTGTATTTCTATACAGCAGCAATGAATAATCCAAAAAGTAAATTAAGGAAAGAACTTCATTAGCAATAGCATTTAAGAGAATACCTAGAAATAAGTTTAACTAAGAATGTGAAAGACTTATACACTAAAAACTAAAAAATATTGCTGAAAGAAAATTTAAAAGACCTAAATAAATGGAAAGGCATCTCTGTTGATGGACAGGAAGAATTCAATACTGTTAAGGTGCCAGTACTAACTGTACTGGGTTAAAGAGCATCGTTCTCCAACAAAAGACATTCACGTGCACCAGGACCATGACTTTATTTGGAAACAAGGTCTTTGCCAGTGTAATTAAGATGAGGTCACACTACACTGTAGTGGGCCCTAAAGATGACAGGGTTGGTGTCCTTTCGAGAGGACGGACAATTGGAAACAGAGTGAGGCACAGAGAGAAGGCAGCCATGCAAAGATGGAGGCAGGGACTGGAGTTGCACAGTTGTAGGTCAAAGAACACTGGAGACTGCCGGCAAACACCAGACACCAAAGGAAGGCATGGGACAGATCCTTCCCTGGATTCGTTAGCAAGAACATGGCCCCGATGACACCTGGAACTGTGAAAGTTTTTTAAATCTATGTTAGTCCATAGTACTTTGTTGTCGCATCCACAGACAACTCAAAAACTACCCCAAACTATATATGGATTCCATGCAAACTCTGCCAAAATTCCAACAGACCTTTTTTCTAGAAATGGACAAGCCAATCTTCAAATTCATATAGAATTGTGAGGGAAGCAAAAAAAAAAAAAAAAAAAAAAAAGTTGAAGGACCCCCAATTTCAAAAGCAAACCTACTACAGACCTACAGTAATCAAAAGAATGCGGTACTAGCTTTAGGATAGACTAATGGAATAGAATTGGAAGTTCAAAAATAAATCCATACGTGTAAGCCAATTGATTTTTGACAAGGATGCCAAGAACACTGAGTGGGGGAAAGAACAGTTTCTTCAACAGATGGTGCTGGTACAATTGGATTTTCACATGCAAATGGGTGAGGTTGCACCCCAGCTTCACATCGGACCCCAACCTCACATTATACCCCAAAATTAACTCAAAATAGATCAATAACCTAAATGTAAGCACTCAAACCATAAAACTCTTAGAGGAAACAATACAAATACAAAAGGGTACTGCTCAGTGGCTGAGCACTTGCCAAAAGCATGTGTGAGGCCCTGGGTTCAGCTCCCCAGTACCCCCCAACACACACACACACACACACACACACACACACACACACACACACACAGAATTCCTAGACGTCAATAACCCAATTAAAAATGGGCAAAATATAAGAGGGTAATGGGGAAAAGTGAAAATGATCAAAGTATATTATATACATGTATGAAGATGTCATAAAGAAACCCAGTGTTTTATACCATCAAATCAATATGTACTAATAAAATTTTTTAAATAATAAAACCAAAAATAAAAATGGGCAAAGAATCTATATAAACATTTCTCCAAGGAAGATATATAAGTGGTAAATACGCCCATAAAAAGATGTCCAACACCCTTAGTCATTATAGAAATGCAAAACAAAACCACAATGAGATACCATTTTTCGTCTACTAGGATGGCAGGTATGTATAATTTTAAAAAAAGGAAAATAATTTTGGTGAAGATGTGGAGTGATCATAACCCATATAAGTGACTGGTAAGAATGTAAAATGGTATGGTGCAGTTCTTCAAAATAATAAAGACAGGATTAGTATATGACATAGCAATTTCACTTCTGGGTTTATATACCAAAGAACTGAAAGCAGGGTCTTGAGACATTTGTATACTCATACACAAAACAGAAGTATGCATAACAGACATAAGGTAAAAGTGAACCAAGTGTCTATCAAGAGATAGATAAAATGTGGTGTATTCATACGAGGGAATTTACTTAGCTTTAAGAGGAAGGAAATTCTAACATGTGCTACAACATGGATGAACCTTGAAGACATTATGCTGTGTGAAATAATCCAGTTACAAAAAAGACAATTGTATGATCACTGATATGATGTCCCTGGAGTGGTGCAATGCACAGACACAGAGAATAAAGTGGTGCTTGCCAGGGACTTGGGATAAGGGGACAGGGAGTTATTGTTTAACGGATACAGTTTGGAATGATGAAAAAGTTCTAGAAATGGAGAGTGGTGATGGTTACACAATGTCATGAGTGTAATTAATACCACTGAACTGTGTACTTAAAAATGATCACATTGGCAAGTCTTATATGTATTTTACCACAATATAAAAAGGGTTGTTTTTTTAAAAAGAAGAATAAAGAATAAAGGTTTTTTTTAAAAAAAGAAGAATAAAAAGAAGAAGCTGGGCACTGTGGCATACGGCTGTAATCTTAGCTACTCAGGTGGCTGAGGCAGGAGGACCACTTGACCCTAGCGGTCTAGAGCCAGCTTGGGCAACATTGTTGTTCCTGTTGTTGTTAGGTGCAGACAAGTCGGGTCTGACTCATAGCGACCCTATGTACAACAGAATGAAACACTCCCCAACACTGTGCCATGCCCAGCACTATTGTCAGTGCTTCTCTGCTACTTAGCATTTTCGGTGACAGATTGTTTTGGGAGTAGATTACCAGATCCTTCTCCCTAGCCTGCAGCACTTGGTGTTCCCAGGTGGTTTCCCATCCACGTACTAACCAGGCCGACCCTGCTTAGCTGGTCGTGTGGGATCTGGTGGGATCTGATGCCAGGGGGCTATGGTTGCAGAAATAGTGAGACCCAATCTCAAACACGCACACTCATGCACACACACACACACACACCCCTATACAAACCCATAAAAAATCAGCAGTGGACAGAAAGTCACTAGATAAAAGATTGGAAATAGGATATTGCATAATCTCAAAGCATCACTCTATAGACTACTTACAAATTTTAAAGGGGACAGGACACCTTCACAACAGATAAATCTGGTAAATACTACCTTAACTAAGTAATCAAATCGAATGTGACCGACAGTGAGACAAGCTGGCATCACGTGTCTCCTGATGGGAGGCACCAAGAAGAAAAGAGCACTTAGTCACCCTCTTGACAAAAATGTTAAATCTGAAGCTAACTGTGAGGGAAAGATCAGGTACCTACGACTAGGAGACATTCTACACAACCACCGGCTAGGACTCTTCCCAAAGGCCAGTGTCACAACTGACTAAACAAGGCCTGGGCAACCGTGCTATTAGACTGAAGAACGTGTGAGACTCTACAACTACATGAAATATGTGCCCTTCATTGAACCCTGGAATTTCAAAAGGCAGCTACGAAGAAGATGACTGAGATAACTAGGCAAAGCGAACGTGGCCCAGTCATTACACAGAAAGAATGATCATTTTCTTGGGGTTTCGTAGAAGAACGTTGCTGTTCTTAGGTGACCAGATGCGTGCTGAAGTAACAACATCCGCAAATAACTCTTAAAAGACTCGGAGATAGCCACACTGATGGAGTGAGACCTGGAGAACGCTCTGGACTGGGAGGGCAGGACAGGCACCCGAGAGAATCCTGCAGGAAGAGCAGTAAGGTCGGCCACCAGATTACAAAAACTCCACAGAGGGGTGGGCAGGGAGAGAGGAGGGCTGCTGCTCAGAACAGGCAGGGAATGTGGCGGCCAGCAAGCAGGCCTCCCACCCGTGAGCAGAGAGGAAGCGGCAGTAAGGGTGGACGGCGCACAGGGCATGCAAGTGTGAGCCGCAGCAAGAGCGCCGGAGCGAAGCCTGCTGGGGCAAGGGAGGCGCCCAGCAGGCAGAAGGAAGAGCTTCCTGAAGGACGCATCTATCAGGAAGGCTGGTTCCCAGGTAGCTCTCCAACAGGCGACCCCTCAGGCCAGTCTCACTGGCCCCCCTGAGCCTCCCCCTAAAGTTCCAACACTGCACACAGCACCCCGCGGCCCATGTGCAAACTTCAGTAATGGCTTGAGAACTACAGCCAATGGCTGGAAAACGGACCAGCAGTGAACTGGCTTGGTAAAGGCACAGAGGCCACTCTGAAGTAAAGCCGTCAGCTACTGAGAGCAGTCCCATTCACCCCGTGAGGAACCCCATTTTCCTGAGTCATCTTCCTCCCGGGAAGAAAGCCCTCCCGGCTTCTACCTTCAGACTGAATGGACAGCCAAGAAGATGGAGCGTGACACACTTTGATTTGCTGTGAGGAGTGAGGTGGAGTTCAACACCATGGTGATCTGTAAGGCCAATTGCATAATTAAGCGCAGACAAGTGGCCCGAGGAGGTGGGTATGGTGGATGGAGGTACAGAAGAGCTAAAAATAGCAAATGCGGGTCTAGGCTGGAGGGGACACTGGGGCAGCACCTGCTGATGGCCGTGGAAAGGTTGCCAGCTCGCCAGGGGTGTCTTCTATTGAGCGAGGGTCTTTTAATCAAGATTTTAGAGCTCCCCACAGACACGGAGCAGTCGGCGTTGGCCTGTTCTATAGAGGACAAACTGAAGGTTATCAACAGGGCACGGGGGCTTGCCCAGGGGCTCACCTGCTCTCAAGTTCTAGGCAAAGACTTACAAGACAGAACTACTCCTCCCCCTCATTCGCCTACCCTTCCCCTCACTTCTTCTGCCTTCTGTCTACACCCTCCTGAGTCTGCCTCCTACCTCTATTCTCGGCCAAGAATAAAAGTGTCCTTCACTGCTCTACCAGAGTTCGGTCTTATTACTGGTGCTGCAATTTTGACAGAGGAAAAGGACTCTGGAGTCAAACACTAGTAACAGTACTTACGTCAAGGTACACGTGTGCTGGGTGAAAGTAGCATTTCCTAGTCTCTCATTTCCTAGCCACAGAACACAAAGCCCTTCGCTTTTTCTCGGTTGTCCTTCCCAGAGCAACACTTCCCCTCTTCCTTTCAACCGCCTGCTCCCCCACCTCATCCCTGCCGCATGGATGGTTCCCTGCAACTTCATACAGTGCATCTTTTTTTTTCCTTGAGGCAAGGTCTCCATGCACAACCTGAAATTTTATCAAGGGGAACAAAATCAGGTGTTTGATTTCTCACATTTTTCTCCCATGCTGGAACAGAAGGGAGGAACAGGGGTCCATGTGTAACACAACCAGTAACTTACAGGTAAACTAGGACGCTGGCACAGACCAACCTGGTAGCATGATTCTTATCTCCGCTAACAAGACACAAGCGGATTACCACACTAACTCTAAACATAAATACTTGGTCTGACCTAGTATCTCTCTGCTTACTGTCTCTTAGGCTTTGAGTCTACACAAGTAGAATACAGGCACTAAGGGAGGGCTTTCTCCTGTCCATGCTGTATCCTCAGCGCCAAGGACAGACTAAGGTACACAGGAAGCACTCAGTAAGTAACTGCTGAATGGACAGGGAAACGAATGATTTCTCATTTAGTCCTCACACCCTGCAAGGCTGCTTGGTGTTACAGAGGAGGAAACCGAGGCCACAGCTTTGAGCATTTGTCCGGGGTCTTCCAGGACCACTAGCCTGTGTGGCGAGTGTGACAGACAGGAGGGGCAGCGCTCGGGAAGAGGAGTGGTGAGATACCAACGAGCCCTCAGCCGCTTTCGGAGACAATGGAGAAGCTCTCTGATGAGGCTCTTTCTCCTTCTACACTCCACAGTGGGCGTATTCAGCAGATCGCCCAGAAGCTTCTGCAATTTCTAGCTCCTCTCTCCCCTCCCCTCCCCAGAGTCTAAGCATGAGATGGAGGAGGGGCTTGGTCAAGGGTCAGCAGATCAGCACCACAGCAGGACACACAGCCCAGCCTTCTCACTGCCATGTCATCCCGGCTCCCCACCACCCAGCCCTGCAGGTAGCCAGCCCCTGTGACCCGGCCTTCCCTCTCAGTCCTGCAGACAGCCACGGCGGGGCCTTGGGCAGCTTACTGAGCCTCTCGGAGCCTCAGGATGAACTGAAAAGCAGGAGTGACGGTGTCCCTACCTGACGGTGTCTCTGTGAGGATCCAATGAGAAAACACACACAAAGCACCTGATCCAGGACAAGGAATAAAGCACGGCTGTGTCTGCACACGCACACAGAGGCACAGCCAAGACACAGCAGAACCAAGAACACCTGGGCATTCACAACTCGAGGGTACAAGTCATGACTTCATACATTTAATGACAACAGATTTTGATATATTGAGCTGAGGAATAAAAGGGGTTACCAGTATTCCTTTTTTCAGACTAATGGAATGTTCCTCTTTTTTCCTCTAAGCCACGCAAATATATCTGCATTTAATGAGACAGTTGTGCCTACCTGTCAGGCCTAAATAATCGGGCTGCCAAAAAAAGAGCTACAGTGACTCAAATACAGACACACCGTAGCATCCCTGGGGAGCCCTGCGGAGCCACAGGGCTTCCAGACCCATATGAGAGATGCTTCCAGGTGTCTGCTGTGCTGCCAAGTGTAAAGATAACCCTCGAGCCACAGGTACAGGCCCAGAGCCCCAAATCAGGGGCCCAGGCACTCCCAGACATGGGCATTCCCTGGGGTGCTTGGACAGGCTGACTCCCATCACAGGCCCCAGACTGCCCTTGGCAGTGGAGGCTGAGCTGGGTGGACTCGGAAGCCCGCTCCCAGCTCTGCTCTGTAACTTTGCGTCTCCCCGCTGAAGACAGATCTGCCGCGTGCCACCCAGGACAGCCTCTGTGGAGAGCTGTAAGAGGCATTTCACCCACATCCAGTTTCCTCCCAGCCTCTCCCTGCTCACTGCCTCTCCGGTGCTACTAATATGTAGCCGCTTTCCTCTGCCCTGGGTGGGGCCGGAACAGCTGGCCTACTCTCTTCCAGGCCAGCATGCTTCCTATCAAGGGCTCTGATCCTCTCTGCACTTTTCCCGTCCCCAGGGTTTCAGAATATGACAGCTCATTGCCTCCCCTGGGAGGACGTGGCCCCAGGAAGACTGATGGCCACCTTGCTCCTTCTTCACACCCTCTCCCTCGGGCTGGCTGAAGGTACCTACCACGTCATCTCCAGGGCTCCTAAATGTGTCCTCCCAGAAAAGGGGCCAGAGGAACTCTGGTAGCTAAAAACAAAATTCACCTGAGGCACGCGATCCCCGGGGAGAGACATCAGGGTTCCTAGCAGCAGTTGCACAGGCAGAAATCAATCTCCCCTGAAAACCAATTAGGCTGAGCACACAGGATTTTCACTTTGGCAGCGGAGCCGTTAGAAGCAGGCTGCTTTGGAGAGGGAATGTCAGGAAGAATGTTCCTGGACGGGCTCGCCTCCCTTCCCCAGCCTGCTCCTCGGCCAACAGCCAGCGCCTCAGAAAGAGCTTCGCCGCGAGGGGAGCCGGGGGTGAGCAGCCCCAGAGGAGCGCAGGGACAGCCGCACACTCCTGAGGGCCTGAGCACAGCCACCGGCGCCCTCTTTCCAAGGGAACAAACGCCGACCCTCTACTCTTGCAGCAGCCCTGTCCCTGGGCAGCACATGGAGCCCCTGAGGCTCAGGGGCCAAGGCACAGAGGTGTCTCACTGCCACAGAGCGCCTTGGGCACCTTACTGTCCTGCGCACAACCTCCCCTTAGGGCAGTTCTGACTATGACTCAATGAACTGGAGCTCTACCTGCTGTGGCGACTGTGTGGACTCAGGGACTGGGTCACTTCTTCACCACCTGCAGACCAGACTTCCCAGAGGGGGGCCCAGGGACACCCGTGCTGCTGTGGACCCTAAGGAAGCCTGTGCACGGCGTAACCCAGCCTCCCTCCACCGGAGCTCTTACACCACCTTCACAGCAGGATCTTCCCAACAGAAGCTCAAGACCTGAACCCCTTTCCTGCTCGGTCCCTGGGGAACAGCAGCCACGACTGTCCCCATCTGATGGCACCAGCTTCCAGTGGGCCGGGCGTGCCTGTGCCCCAGCACTGGGCACCACTGGTGCCCAGGCTCATGCTGGCATGTGGCAGGCCACGGAACAGGAAGGACAAGCTCCTGGCCCTCTCTGCCCACTGCTGCAGAAGAGCAGCCCGCGAAGGCTCTGGGCAGTAATCAGGTAGGGATGGCGAGGCAAAGAAGAGGGCAGAGAGCAAGGCCGGAGGGTGCTGATCGCTGTCTTGGGGAAGGCCGCCAAGAGGCCAAAAGTTGAGACAACTCTGCTGGAGCCATTTCCCCAGAGGCCTGGTCAGTGTTTACACAGACTCCGCCCCAGAGAGGGCATCAGCCGCGGACTGCTTGGCGGGGGGGAGCGATGGTTGGCACGCCAGCCGGCTGCAGCACACTCCCAGCGTGTCCTGGAATGATCTGCGCTGGGCTGTGGGTGCCGGTGCCCCCGGCCTGGTCAGCCTCCAGGAAGTCAAGGGACATTGTGGCTCCTGCTGCCAGGCCTTGGCTCCTGCAGAGAAATGAGCAAGAGCGGCCAGGTCCTGATGCCAACTGACTTCCTTAAACCCTGCAGCCATTGGTCAGGAAAAGTTCAAGTCACTGCTATGCCAGCTGATTTCTCTGTGTCCCTTCTCTGGGCCTTGAAAAGAATCTCTCTGGCTGCCAACACCGTGGCAGTTCATCCACCCACAAGGAAGTTGGAATCTGCTTGTTTTGCCAAAGGGAGCCAAAGGAAAGGCGCATGAAGGGTGCTACCAGCCGCCAAGGGAAGGGCGCCTCCCATCTGTCTGGGGAAAACGGCCACAGACGCGATTCCTATTTCAGTCTTAACCCAGGGTGTCTGGCAAGGAGAAGCAGCATGGCTTCCCAGGTCTAGGAACAAAGTAACCTGTGGCTGGGGTGACAATGGCCCGGCTCACCCCAGCAGAAAAGCCCACCTTCCCCACTCCGCCTCAAATCCCAACCGTTCTTCCTCTAATTTTTCTGGACCCAAGCCAAGCCATCAGAACTTTCTGGATAAGGAGCGGAACATGGCGAGAGAAAAGGGAGCTGTGCTCCCAGACAGCAGCACCGCAGGGGCTAGAAGAACCCCACGCTGGTCCCCGTGGGCAGCCACCACCAAGGGAAGACAGATGACAGCAAAACCCAGCAAAAGGTCTGGAGGGGAGGTGGAAGACGGGTCCAGGAAAAAGGGCCTTTCCGTCTTGACCAGATCCAGTCAGGGTCTGGAGGGACCGAGCTCAGGCCCTCAAAGGATCATGCACAGAAGGGCCCCTGCCTCCCTCCCCACCCGCCAGGGCCTTCTCCCAGCACTGAGTCCTCCTGGCCCAGGAGTGGCCCAGGACTGCCACCTAGTGGGCTCTTCCTGGCATGCACAACAGGATGGGGCCGGAACCCAGAAGAGGGCAGCTCCGACCAGAATCCTGCCCAACAGCTCCAGGACTTCATTCACAAGGCTCAGTGGGATTCTCTGGCTGTGGCAACAACCAAAACTGTTGAGGAAAACAGTTCTCAAGGCAACAGTGACAGAAGGGAACGCAGGAAGGAGTCGAGCACATTCTCAGAGCCTGCTTCTCGCCAGCTTTCCAAAGCCTGGACAAGCAGCTCCTGTGCCCACAGCCCACTCCAGCCTGGGGCAGGCAGGCAGACCAACTCCCAATCACTGCTCCCCCACCAGAGCACAGGTCCTGAGCTCTGGCCTGATCCTGGGAGTCTGGCCTAAAACATGCTGTGGATGCCCAGGACAGAAAATACCTTACGTGGCCATTCCAAGTATGGCTCTTTCCACACCACAGGGGTGTAGGTGGTACCCTGAGCAGGTAGGGCGGAGTGCCTGGCAAAGGGCAGAGGGCTGTGCAGACATATACAGGTGCGAAGAATCACCATGGTGGCGTGAGCTGGCTTGGTAGACACCAAGTACTGCTGTGTGCAGATACTGCTCTGAGGACTTCATGTGCGCGGTCTCAAAACGTCCTTACGCCACTCCAGGAATGAGGCCCCGTCCCAGTCCCCATTCACCAGAAGGAACACAACAAAGTGACTTCCTCAAGGAACACAGCGAGGAGGCAGGATTCAATCCCAGGCAATTTGGCTCCCACATCCCATGCTATGCCACTGCTTACGATTACAGCTGCCAGCTGGGCACCATGGCGCATGCCTGTAATCGCAGCGACTTGGGAGCATGCGGTAAGGGGACTGTGAGTTCAGGGCCAGGAACATCCTGGGCAATTTAGTGAAATAAAAAAGGTGTTGGGGTGCAGCTCAGTGGTAGAGCACTTGCTGAGCATGCACAAAGCCCTGGGTTCAACACAAGTACTACCAAAAAAAATAAAATAAAATAAAAAATCCAGCTGCCAGATAAATATATATTATGTTGTTTGTTGTTGTTACATGCTGGCGAGTCAGTATCCAACTCATAGCAACCCTATGTACGACAGACGAAACACTAATATAATATAAAACACTATTATAATAAGCAGAGAAGCAGGATCAGTGCTTCTCTGCTTATTCATAGGGTTTTCAATGGCGGATTGATTTTTAGGAGTGGGTTGTCAGGTGCCTCTCCCAAGCCTATGGCACCTGGTGTTCCCAGGAGGTCTCCCATCCAAGTACTAACCAGGACAGACTCTGCTTAGCTTCTGAGCTCTGACAGGATGAACGCCACAGTGCTATGGCTCCAGGCATACATACTATACATACACACATACTGCCCCCACAAACCCTGAGTGCCCAGATCTGTTCTAGCCAGAGAAAGCAGTGAATGAGCAGCCCCCTATCACTCTAGGGGAGCAGAGACAAAAACCAAAGTAGGGAGATGCAGGCAAAATCATACCAGGCAGAGAAAACAACTGTGTTCAGAGTGCTTCTGGAGAGGGGGAGCTGGGGAAGCCAGCCCCTGGGAGGCCCTGCGGGGCCTGGACAACAGACAAGAATGCATTCCCTTCCCCCAGCACTGCGGTCACCCTAGGGAAAACCAGAGGGCAAGGGACAGGAGCACACCCTCCCTGAGGTCGAGGGGGCTGTGCCGGGGTCAGCAGAGAGCACCGACTGCCCTTGGCCAGCTGGGTCTTCCTGTGGAGGAGGGCAAAGGCTGGGCCCACAGCAGCGTCCCCGAGCCCCGGAGGAATTTCACAGATTTCTCATTAGCGTGGGAGCGCTGCCTGCCCACCTGTTAGAGGAGTTTTCCGTTTAGGTGGCAGATGGGGCGATGCTAATGGGCTGGCTGTAACCGGGATGGGGAAGTTCAGGCCCACCGCAAAGGGAATTGGCACGAAAGCTGAGCAGGCCTGTTCACTTACAGGGAAGGTGTGGAAGGAAGCTGGGGTGCTCGGCCAGGGCCGGACCCCAGCAGAGCACGCGGCACCAGCAGCCATGCGGCCTGATCTGTTCTCAGTCCACATCCTGACCCCGCCGCCCGGCAGGACTCCCCAGCTCTGGGCGACTTCTCTCTGATTCCATCTCATCTGCTAAGATCACGGTGCCTCTGTGAGGTCTGGCCAGGGCCAAGCCTTGGACAGGTGGCTGGGGGAGAGCCGGGTGCTTTGCCACTGTCAGCGTCTTGACAGGAAATCTTCAAAGCAACACAGGCACATGCCTGAGGTCTCCGTGGAAGCCAGAAGGTCAGCTGCCTGGAAAGCCAGCTGACCACTAGAAAGAAAAAGGCAACGACGACTCAGCGCTGTGGAACAGGCTCCCCCCCACAAACACATGCTCCTCTGAACACCTTCTGTGAATGTCTGGGTGGAGCTGATAGCACGGTGCCTTCTCCACATCCCTGTTACCACCCACTGCGTTGGACGCAGCAGTGACAGAGATAGCAATGCGCTCTGTGAACAACCCCAACCCAGATCTGGGGAGAAGATAGGCTCCTGGATGTCCTCAGTGTGAGGTCCCCAGGGCCCCCGAGAGGGGAGTGTGGCTGCTGTGGTTTGGATGTGCAGTGTCCCCGTAGAAGGCTTGGTCCCCAGCTGGTAGGTCAGTCAGAGGTGACGGGATCATGGGAGCTCTGACCTAATTGGTGGATTAACCCACTGACGGAATCATAATGTGACGGCATTATTGGGAGTTGATGGCAACTTTCGGAGGTGGGGCTTGGACACAGGAAGTGGGCCACTGGGCACATGTGCTAGGGAGCTGCATCTTGCCCCAGCTCCCCTACACCCTGCTTCCTGGCCACCAGGAGGTTAGCAGCTTTGCTCTGCTATGGTATTCTGTTTCACCACATCCCAGAAACAACAGAGCCAGCCGGCCACGGCCCGAAACGTCCAAAACCGCAAACCAAAAATCTTTCCTCCCTTTAAATTGTCTCTCAGGTATTTGTCACAGAGGCAAAAACCCAACTAAGAGGGCACCCATCCAGCACCTAGAGAACAGAAGCCCTGAACAGGATTCGGGTCAGGGGTGGGTCTGGAGTCATCGCAGGAACGAAGAGACGGCGGAAGTGAGTGTTAAGTTTCCAGCTGTCCCCCAAAGCCATTCTTTCTACCTCCACTGTCGTGGAGTTTTGGCTGGACGCCTCGACTACACTTCCTGGACGATCTGTAGCTAAGAACAACCATCCAACTGCCTTCGAGCCAACGAGATGTCCAGAATCAGTGCACCCCACTTCTGGCCCTGCCCTTAAAATGACCAGCGGGGTGTGTGCTCCCTTGGGCCCGTCCTCTCGGGGGAGAACTGGAGCAACCCCTTTGAACCCACTGGCCCTGGACCGCCTACCCACAGGACAGAGAGACGGCCATCTTTCTAGTTTATGCCACTGCCTCTGGGGGCTCCTTTGTGATGGCAGCAGTCTTTACCCTCAATGATCCAGGGATCCATCATGCGCAGCAGGTACACTTGGGAATGGGTGGAGGGAGGAGAGCTGGAGAGAGGCCTCCCCTACACACCCCCTGTCAGGCAGCTGACAAAAGCCAAGGACTCAGCCTCACCCCTTGGGTCTTCCTCACCAGGGCATGGCTTCTTCCCCCACACTGCCACTGTCCTTTACCTGGGTCATCATGACCTCTCCCCAGCACTTCTGGGGGGGGCTTCCCACAAACCCTCCCACTTTGTCCTTGCCTGCTCTGAGCTGTTCTCCACCCCTGGGGAAACCTTTTGCAAGCTCCCTGCCACATCTCAGACCCCAGCCCCCAGCACGCCTGCGAGGCCCTGTAACTTGAGGGCTCCCTCACCAGCTAGCAGTCCCTATAACTCCTAGGCCCCCTGCCTACCCTGGAGGCCCTTGAGCACACCCCCACCTTGGTCACAGGGCTCCTCCTCCAGGATCGAAGTCCTTCTTCCGCATCCCCCAGGTCTCTGCTCAAACAACTCCTCAGAGAAGCCTTTGCTGACCTCAGCCCAAACTGGGACCCTGCTGCTATCTTTCTCTAAACACCCTGATTCTTGACAGCATCACACTCATCTTGGTTTGTACCTCAAGAGTATTTACTTGTTTAATGTTTGTTTCCTCAAAGGGACCACAGGCTCCGGCAGGGCAGGCAGGAGACCATGTTGCTTCAGTCTGCCAAACACAGTGTAGGCGGCAGGGCCCCAGTGAACCACGGTGAGTGGGCAGGCAGAGCGTGCAGGAAGAGGGACGGACAGCTGAAGCACAGAGGTTAGCGGAATGAGTTTAAGGAAGGGTCACATACCACGGGGAGGAGAGGGAAGGACAGTTAACAGGTGTGTTGGAAAGGTCATGGTTTCTGAGACGGTATTAACGGAAGTGGAAGCCAAACTGTAATGACGTGGGGAAGTGAGATTACAAATTCACCACCGTGGCTCCAGGACGCTCTATGACAAAGGAAGGGGAAGAGCCAAGTGGGGCCCACAAGAGCGCCTTGGTAAAGGGATGTTGGCTTCAGACAGGAAGGTGCGAGCGTGCAGAGCGAGCTTGAGGGGTGGGGATCTAGGGTGCAAGGTGCCTCAGAAAGGAGGGATACTTCTTCCTCTGAGCTGGGAGGAGAGGAAAGAGGGGGCATGCTGAGGACAGAGGGCACACACAGTGTGGGGAAGGTGTGCAGGAGCGTGGCAGGGAAGGTCACAGTTGTCAGTGGAGCAGAGTAAAAGGAAAGATGAGCTGAGGGTGTCAGGGAGCTTGCCTGTGCACAGATGCCCATCCACCCACAACGTCATGGTCCCTGGCTGCTGTCAGGAGCCAGGCTCAGGCTTAGAAAAGGGAACCAGCGCGGGCATTTACCCAAGGCTGAAGTCCTACGCACAGGCATGAAGGAAGGGCCTGGGATGACGTGCATGGCCTGTGACCAGCTGTCATTACAGACCCGTTAGGGCTGGGAAATGCGTGAGGCCAGGAGTCAGGACAAGCCAGGATACAGTCATGGAAAAGGCCAAGACCACGGTCAACGGGAGTGGGGAAGGAAAAGGAAGAAGAAAGCAGCGTTCTGACTTAAGATGTGGCACCAGAAGGAAAATGACCACGGGCAAAAGGCAGGAGACAGAAACGTGACATGCACGCAATCGGTCTGGAGAGCTGTCCAGCTCTCGGTCCTGCTGACGATGGGTCCAGGTGTCATTTTAGGTGAGGGCCTCCTGCATGCAGATGCTGTCCTAGACACTAAGTTTTCTCTTACCTAAGCCCCTTGCTAACCCTGTCCTTCTGTCTCCCGCTGCAGCAGGGAGCTGCAGGTGATGGGGTCATCCTGGTCTAGAGAGGGAGCGGGCAGTGACAGAGCTGGACCTGCAGGCCACGGGGCTGCCATGGAGCACAGCCAGGGCCAGGCATCGCCAGCAGTTCCTGAGGAGAGAACAGGAGGGCTCCCAAAGCTGGGGCGTCTCAGCAGAGCAGCAGCCCTGGACGTGGCCATGAATGTGGGGACAGCGAGAACCCTGGGATGAACCATTCAGGTCATGGTGCGGGCCTTCCCCCCATCCTGGGGCCACCCGCAGCCCCGTCTGCCCTGTCTGTGGCCAGCCAACTGCTCTGCAGGCCGGCAGAGTGCTGCTCATGAGGCAGTGGATTAAATACAAATCCCAAGGCGGCAAAGCCCACTCTTCTAAGAGGGGAGATTAAGGAGGCACCTCGAAGAATCAAGAGGGGGAAAGAAAGGAAAGAAGCAAAGCTGCCACATCCTGGCCGCCCGGAGTTAACAGACTTGCTCGCTTTTCATCAAAAACCTCTTCGGCAGAGGTTAAGCACACAATAGGCTATCGAAAGCGCCGGCCCGGCGCGGCTGCTTGAAATTCCACCCGTGTGCTGCGGCGATGTATTTCTATTAATGTCCAGTGTGTGTCAGCGTGAAGATAAGGTGCTGACATCATGTCCAACCAGTCAACTAGAGAATGGGCCCTGTGTTCAACACTGTCTGACACTGGGGAGCCCCCGAGCACAGGCAGGGCCCCAGGCTGACCCTGCCCTGCAGGCCCTGGTGCACAGACCGCCACCTCTAGGGTGGAGGTGGCGGCAGTGGCGGGGGTGGCGAGGCAGGGCAGGGCTGCTGGGGCTCCTGGGAAGACAAAGGACTTCACACTACAGAAATAAGACCACAGAAGGTGGTCTGTGTTGGGGAAGGCTCACAATCAATGTGGATGCACAGCGAGCAACAAGGAGACCAGGGACCAGGGCTGGGGAGGCGGTGCTGGCAGGTGGACAGGGTGTGTGTAGGAGGCCAAGGCAGGCACCTGCTCCTCAGCGTGTGGCACAGCAGAAGCCCCTGCAACGCGACCTTCCTTCCCAAGGTACTCAGTCACAATGGCACGAGGGCTTCATTGCTCAGTATTTGTCACACCAAAGCCTTTGCCATATACATCCACCCTCCCCAGCCACCCAAGCCCTAGCAAAGGCTGGCACAGCAGAATTGCCTGGAGAAGTCCTGCTGAGGCCCAACGGGAGGGAGCAAAGTGCCCAGCACGCGGGGCATGCAGACTCCACAGAGAAGGCGGGGAACAAAGTAGCCAGGGGTCCCCCTGCCCTCAGCCTCACACGCGCCCAGGGCTAAGGCCAATGCTGGCGGCCTGGGGCCACGGCTGGCAGCCCGGAGAAGCTGCTCCTTATCTCTAAGCACAAGCTGACCCCGGGGTCAGGAGAGGACGGCCAGCGAGCTCTGGAAGGTGGTCATAGAGTAGAGGACTCAGGGAGGGAGGGCGTGCAGGCACAGGTGGAGAGCCGGATGCCGGCATCCCAGCAATGGCCGACATGCCTGCCCTGGGGAGCACTGTGGGCTGTCCCTTCTTTGCTGTGCTGGAACAGCGCAATCCACGTGGATCCTTTAGTCTCTGTCACCTTGTACACTGGGAGGAACCCAGGCATTGGGCATGGGAAGATTTTACTGACCCCCCCCCCTTCCATCTGCCAGGCAGTGTGCTGGGTGCTTTGCTGCCATCACAGGACGGAAGCATCCCCCACCCCAGGGGACCTGTGTCATTGGACATGGGAGGAAGCAGAACTTAAGCAGCACGTCCACGCTCATGAAGATGGTGGCTGGAGAACCTTGAGCCCAGGTCCACAGGCTGGGTTCCTTCTAAGCTGCCACCTGGCCAGTCTCCAGCCCCCACTTCTTTAACGACATAACCCTGATTGTGTGAAGGGCCGTCGTGTACCCAGATAAAATTACTCATGATCCCATCCCTCCCTTGAGCCAGACGTGTTGCTGTGACACAGTTCTGCCACTCAGAATCCCTGGGAAAGCTACCTTCAACATAAAATTACAAAACTTCTCTAGGAGAAGGCTTTTCCTTTTCCTAACTGGAAAACTCACATGATGGTCAGAAGCACAGTAGCCACGCTGCAACCATGAAGAGCAGTATACTGATCAAAAAAAAAAAAAAAAAAAAAAGGAGGAGACTAGATCCCTCTTGATGTATCAAGCTACCATATCTGCCCCTGGATATCTTGGTCGAGAGATAAATACACCCCTACTATTTAAGCCGGGCTGGGATTTAGCTCAGTTGGTAGAGCGCTGCGCTGCAGTTTTTGAGGCCCCAAGTTCAATTCCCAGCACCGCAAAAATGGGAGCAGGGCCTGGCAATCCACTCCCAAAGCAATCCCGAAGGACTCAGCCACTGAAAACCCTATAAGGGTCGCTATGAGTCGGATACCGACTCTACGGCACCTAACAACAACAACAACAATAATTTAAGCCACTGCCAAATGGGCTTCTGTTACAAACAAAACCTACTCCTAATTGTTACTCCATCTTGGAGCCCAGACACATGAGATGGGGACACGGCTCAGCCAATAAGTGGACACAGGCGAAGGGAAAGAATATGGGACTTTTTTCTCCTGCCCTGCTATCGACATGTCAGCCAAATGACCTCTTTTCAGTCCTTCATCTCGCCAGTAGCCAGCAATGGCATCTACCCAGGGGCCAAACACAATCTGTTCCACAAACATAAAACATTTTTCCATAACAAGGAAAAGGCAGACTGGAGCTCCACAAAGACTGTGTGAACAAATCGCACAGACAGACTTACAGTCAACCATGACTCTCCCTCACCCCCCCAGTCCTGGCTGGCCTCCTGGAGGCATGCGCTGTGCTGAGCAGGAGCCAAAGGGGGAGTACTGGCTCCCAAGGTAACCCAGTGCTGCAGGGGGCGACTGGCAAGGCAGCGGAAGAGGAAAGGGCTGGCCAGCTCTGAGCAGGCACTGTCCCGAGGCCTCTCTGCCGGCGGGGGTCCTCCCTTGTAGCCCACCCTGTGGCTCAGCCTTGAGGGGTGGCCCAGCTCCGCAGCCAGGTTTCCCACCAGCTTAGGCTTCCACCTGCCTGCAGAGAACTCGCTGAGCCCCAGCCAGGCCTGGGCTCCTCACGGAAGGAAACAGGAAGCCAGCGAGGGTGCCAGCTGCGCCTCTCCTGCCTCCATCACACGGATGCCTGCAGCTCCGTTCCCAGGGGACCTGCCAGGCACACAGAGGCCAAGGGCCTGGCTGAGGTTGACAGCCGGTCCCTCAAGAGGCTGGAGAGAAAACGCTTCCTACATGGTTTTCCTCCACTCCCAGCCCCTGCTGTCAGCCGCGTTCGCTCGTCCCCGGTGCTAACAGACATTCTCGTAGACATGCGATCTGCTAATTGGAAGCAATGACACCAGGAGTGGAACCGCAATCAGCCATTTGCCTAACAGAGTCAGTGGCTAATGAGGACTTCCAGCTCCTGTCAGCACCCAGCAGAGGTCACCTGAGCCGTGCCCCACCGCCAGATCCGGAGGGGAAGACTGAAGGCATCGCAGGCTGTGATGGCTGCCAAGCCCACTTGAAACCCCAACTTCCTCGTGAAAGAGGACTACAGGCTCACCTTGTGCTACCCAGATGTGAGGCCCCCCAGGACCACGTGCAACGATCTCCACACTTGAGTCTCAGCAGTTCATAGCACAGCTTTCCTTAAAAAGGGGTCCGTGGGCTCCCTGTTCCCTACTAGGGTTTCAAAGAGCGAACGACAGCCATTCACGCTCTCGCCTTGCTCGCTGGCACCACACTGGCCACTTGTCTGGGACAACTCCTGCCTCAGGTGCTTCCCTTCCAAACCTCCCCACATGGCTTCACCCGCATCCTCTCCTCCCGGGTACCAGAGTGACTCCAAGGGGCCTGGTAGCTAGAAATGCAGGAAGCCGTGAGGGGAGAAACTGGGCTTCTCCATTGCCAGGGCCCACGAAGAGGATGGGCAACGAGAACCCAATGAGCTCTGCAGGGGCCACGCTGAGGCCTCCACCCACAGGTCTGGGGGGCTGACAGCCAGAGACCTCGGAAACCATGACACCAGCAGCAGCCTGGGAGTCCCAGAAAGCCGAGAGAGCATCCTTTTGCTTCTGCCACTTGCCTCCCAAGCGCTGCTCTGCAATCTCTGGGGCCCCAGGTTTGATCCCCTGTTGCTGTTGTTGCTATTAGGTGCCATCGAGTCGGTATCCAACTCATAGCGACCCTCATAGGGTTTTCAATGGCTGACTGTTTCAGAATTGCCTTGGGAGTGGATTGCCAGGTTCTTCTCCCATCTTTGTGGTGCTGGCAATTGAACTCAGGACCTCAGAGACTGCAGAGCAGCGCTCTACCAACTGAGCTAAATCCCAGCCCCTGGTTTGATCCCCAGCACTGCAAAAATGGGAGAAGGTGGTGGTGGCCTGCTCCTGAAATAATCAGCCACTGAAAATCCTATGAGGGTTGCTGTGTGTTGGCCCCGACTCAACGGCACCTAACAACAACAATCTGCCTCCCACACTGCATTGGCTGTGGTGGCTGCTGCTGCAGGCAGTTGAGGCTCTGGGCTCTCACACAAGTCCAGCTGTTGCTGAGTCCAGTGGGTGCCACCCGGCATCACCTACATCCAGTGGCCACTGCCTCTAAAATCTGGCCACAGAATTTATCACTATCTCCTAAGAAGCTGAGCTCAGCTTCCATGTCCACTATGGAGACCCTGCCTGGTTCCAGAGCTGTGCTTGGTACAAAAAAGAACACCTGCTTCTCTCTAAGGTCAGTAAGCCTGACCAAGCCATTCAGCCTGACAGCAGCTACACCAGGGAGGGGAGCCATCACGATCACCAGCACACTTCTCCACAGTACAGGCCACTGTCCTGAGGACCATGGCAAGCCACCTCCCCAGTGAGAAGACTCTGTATCGCTCAGGCAGCTAGACTGCAGAAAAGGCCATTGACCCACTCTAGGCCAGTCCCATGATGCACAGGAGCTGGCTCTGAGTGTGCTGCACCGGAATCACATAGGGGCTGTTCAAAATGCAGATTGCAGGGGATGGGGATATAGCCCAGTGGTAGAGAACTTGCCTAGCCTGCATGATGCCCTGGATTTGATCCTCAGTCCAAAAAAAAAAAAAAGAAAAAAGAAAAAAAAGAAAGAAAAGGAAAGAGAAAGAAAGAAAGAAACTACAGATTCCAGGGGCACAGCAAAGAGTCTAATATATTTGTTTGCAACACAAGAGCCACCCAATTACCTGTATTTTTAATAAGTTCCCAGGTGATCCTGATGCATAGGCAGGTTTGGAAGCACTGCAGAAATGTACCCAGGACAAAGTGAGGCAAGTAAAACAGCCTTTCAATGGCAAGGCTGGGTCCAAAGGCCCTTGTTCCTTGTTCCAAACTTCACCACACATCTGGAAGGCCCCAAAGCCCCTGGCCACAGTAAGGCATTTCTGTGAAGGTTCGCAGGAACCAACATGACTGCAGCCTCTCTCTCTCCACAGAACTGGTGAAAAACTACATGAATCTCACTGATTTCTTGCCTCTCTTCGTACCCAGAAAATAATGCACTGATTTGTTCTGAGACAATTGGTTCCCATCAACCCAGTTCCATGGATGCATGGGTGGAAGTAAGGAAGGGAAAATTATAACCTTCCAAGCAGTGTACAGCAGTGTCCCCTCCACCTCACAGACAAAGGAGCATCAGAGGAACGTGAAGGAATCCATGACAGGCCATCTGAATGGAGCTAGAGCCTCAAACCTGTGTTCCCAGGGCTGGGGAGATAGCTCTGTGACAGAGCATCTACCTTGCATGCCAAAGGTCCTGGGTTTCAGCCCCAGCACCAAAAAAGGAAAAAGTCCAAAACTAGGTTCCAAAGCTGAGCATGGTGGTATATGCCTATAATCCCAGGGCTTGGGAGGCAGAAACAGGAAGCTTGCAAGTTCAAGGTCAGCCTGGGCTGCACAGCAAGACCCTATCTCAAAAAAGACGATGAAAGAAAGAAAGAAAACACCAAAAGTTCTGCTCACTGTCCTGCTGGAGAATAACCTTTCTATTTTGTTGAGCACCAATGCGCCAGGCATCGTACGTATGTTTGTTTCCTTATTTAACTTCACAACACCCCAGCGGAGGCTGACGTCACTCCCTCAGCCGTGACGACCCGAGCTAGCCCTGAACTAGGTGCCAGACTCCTTCCTAGTCCTGTGGTTGGACACCATGTCTGGTTTTCACAACCTCCTTCCACCCTCACTTTGGATAAAGTATATGGAAAATAAACCAAAGTTCTTTTTTAGTATGTAGTCAACTCAAAATATGGTTAAGCCAGGTTTCATGTAAGCTTATCTATGGCTTTTCTTTCTCCAAAACTTTGACATCATATAACCAGTCACCAGGGCCAGGGGAAGTGGAAACACAGGAGGCCACATGGTGCCCCTTCCTACTAATTACCTGAATTCTCTAAAATAAGAGCACCTTGCTCTTGAGGTGACTGTAAATGCGGGCTAGGAAGAGGGACAGGCAGCGGCATGGCCCAGCCCTTCACATAGCTGTGCCGCACCTGCACATCCTACGAAAGACTAACCCTGCATACCAGGAGCCACGCGGCCCTGGTCAAGCAGAGCGGGAGCGAGACCAGTCACATTACTTTGCCCTCTTCATCTTCCCTGGGGTTCAAGGCTACCTCAAGGTGACGACAATAACAGAGAAGCGTGAAATGCACTTGGTATCGGCTACAAGAATCTTCTTCCTTAACTGTACTGCTGAGAACACGTGGGGGAGGGGGTAGGAGAACTCAATGTGACCTCTCCCTTGTCACCACCCCTACATGGCCCTGGTGCATATGACCTCTGGAGTCTGAGCACAAGGTGTCAAGGGGAATAGAGAGAAACCCACAGGCGCTCCAGGCGTCACGCCGACCACCCAATGGTAGAGGAGCAAGGCAAGAAGGTTTATGGAAGACAAGAAAACTTAGACGACCTGTTCAGGAAGTCAGCTCTAAGCCTTGCTAAGAAAGTTTTGGTCACACACTCACATGCTCTGAAGCTGAAGCAGCAACAGAGCCCACAACCTCCCACATTCACAGCCTGTCAAAGGAAGAGAGGCCATTTCTGGGCATAAACACTGCTTTCCTCAGTCTCTACTATTCTTTTGCAAATGATGTCCAGCATCAGTTTAAAAGAAAAAAAATCACAAGGCAGCTTGTGATGCATGCCTATAATCCCAGTCACTCAGGAAGCAGGGGCAGGCAGACTGCACATTCGGGGCCAGGGGCAGCCTAAGGAACTTAGTGAGACCTGGTCTCAAAATAAAAAATAAAATAGGGTCTAGAGGTGCAACCCAGTGGTAAACCACTTGCCTAGCATGCATAAAGCCCTGGGTTCAACCTCCTAGTACTGCCAACATCACCACCATCATCATCATCATCATCATCATCATCATCATCATCATCATAATCACAAGGCACAGAGAGCTACAAGAAAATGTGACCCATTATCAAGAAAGCAAATAGTCAAGAGAACTGTTAGACAGAAAATACAGGAGGCCTTTGTTTTGGACGAAACTCCTGCATAGACCTGGTTAAAAATCAAAATGAAGTCCCTCATGCTAAAGTTCCATGTCACCAAGCTGAAATTAAACTATTTTTCTGACCTTCTAAGAAATTAAGATTAGAGAAAGAATAGCTAAATTTCCAAACAGGCCAGTTTCAACTGCCACGGTCATGAAGTTCCCTCTGCTTTAGTCCTTACACAAAAATAAAGTGACCTGATGTTAACCAATCTAGTGTTTTCTACTATTCTGTCTCCCTGTTCCCATCTTAAAAGGAAGGTAACTTTCAAATGACCAGTCTAGTTTTTGTTCTTTTGTTTCAGCTTTCTTCAGTTTTTCTCTGTCCATAAAGCCAATCGCTTCAGCTCAGGCCATCAGAAAACTTATTCCACTTTATGGGATGAAGTATTGCCCAATTCTAGAATTGCAAATGAAGCCACTAAAGATCTTTAAACTAAATTGTTGTAATTTGGTCCCCCGACAGAACCAAACTCAGAGATAACAGAGGTGTGGGAAACATCAGTCAGTTCTGGATAACTATGACACGTGTTGACAGGACCTACAGAAAGAGGTAGGCAACATGGGTAAAAAGATGGGGCACTTCAGCAGGGCAATCCACACTGCATAAAACGGCAAGGAGAAAAGGAATGAGGAGCTGAGGTGGAAGTTCACCACTTTCCACAGAGCCCCTGGGCTACCTCCAGAACAGGCCTCGCTTTAGAGCTGGGAAGACTGAGGCTGTCGGACACCGCACAACATGGATCCCAAACAAACTGGAACCACCACCGTGCTCCCCTGCCTACCCCAAAGCTTCCTGAGACCCAGAGCTGCGCATTCTATTCCACAGAGTTCTTCTGCCCACCAAGCAAATCCAGCCCAAAACCTCTTTCCATTTGGCCTCTGACCCAAGAATGGGCTGGATCTTTACAGAAAGTGATAATCAACCCCTGGTATAATCTAAACATCAAGCTCAGTAAGCAAAAAATAAAAAAGAAGTCCTAAGGAAGGAAAGAACAGAATGTCATGATTTCTTTTTACCAATTTATGTTTTTGCCAGCCATCCGGGTGCCCACAACATAGATCTCCCCAGGAATTCAAGATCTGTTTTTATAGGTCAAATTGGAAGGGGTATAAGGACAAGGCCACCACAGTCCTCATGCCACTGAAATCCTAAAGTTCACAGCCATAGCAGATAACTTCTCCAAGACATTGGGACAGCCTCAGCTAAATGCCAAGTTCTCTACTTCACCACCTGAGGCCGGAGTTACCAGAGACCATTCTCTTTCTGGTTCTTGGAAAATTAACCTAAAGTCCGTAAGTCTCTGACTAGGAGTCAAATAGACTTCTTTTGAGTTGACATCCAGGTATCATTAGAAATAAAAGGCGTTTTGTTCTGACTTCATCTTTTTTAAGCCAGAGCTTTGAACCGTTATCCATCCTAGAGGGGGCTGTTACAGGCACAAGCTTCCAACCACTAGCAATGTGGTCCTGCAATAAGACATGAAGGAAAAGCCAGGTGCGGTGGCACACGCCTGCAATCTCAGTGACTTGGGAGGTGGAGGCAGGAGGATCGCAAGCTTAAGACCAGAGGTAGTCTGTGTAATTTAGCAAGATCCAGTCTCAAGAAAGCAAAAAAGTAAAAAAACAAAACAAAACAAAACAAAAAACACAGGCTGAGCGTACAGCTCAATGGCACAGCCCTTGCAAAGCATGCAAGAGCAAGGCCCTAGGTTCAACCCCCAGTACCGCAAAAAAAAAAAAAAAAAAAGGAAAAAGACAAAGACAGGAAGGAAAGACGAAGGAGTGCCGAGTGCCGGTCAGGGGGCTTCAAGGTACAG
>VMDO01024163.1:0-30227 GCA_007922755.1 Pedetes capensis
ATATTTGTTTCCAGCACCATAATTCAGAAGCATCAGTTCTTCTCCTGTCTCCCTTATTCAGCATCCAACTTTCATAAACATGATGCACTGAAAATACCATGGCAAGACTCAGGCGCACCTTCATCTTCAATGTAAGATTTTTATTTTCCAACACTGAAAGAGGTCTTTTGCAACAGCTTTTCCCAATGCAATGTGTTTTTTGATTTCTTAACTAGTGCTTCCTTGGATGTTGATTGTAGACCCAAGTAAAGCAAAATCTTGGGCAACCTTGTTTTTTCTCCGTTTATCATGAAGTTGTGTACTGTCCCACTTGTAAGAATTTTTGTTTTCTTTTTTTTTATTGGAAATTTTTAATGTACACCTTAATGTGTTTCATTCTGACATGCTTTTCATTGTGACATTTCCATATATGCATTTTGATGTACATTATTCACATAGGTTCCCCCTTACCCTCTTGTATGCTTCTCCCCCATCCCACCCTCCCCATCTAAGTCTTCTCTATCATTTACTTGGTAATATTTTTCTATATGTCCTTGAGTTCCAGTTCTGTTTAAGATAGAAACTTTTCCTGCAGTGAACTTTGTTTTTATCTTGTCAGAACAATTGCATGCATTTTCTAGACCATTAAACCATTCTGAGCTTTTTTTTTCCTTTTATTTTGATTCTACCTTTGAATAGGATTTTTCCTTCTTATAATTAATTTTTGTTTTCTTGATGTTGAAGTGCAATCTATACTGAAGTCTGTGTTCTTTATTCTTCATCAGTAAATGTTTCAAATCCTCTTCACTTTCAGCAAGCAAAGTTGTGTCATTTGCATAACACAGGTTGTTAATAAGTCTTCCTCCAATCATGATGCCACATTCTTCTTCATAAAGTCTAGCTTCTTGGTTTATTTTCTCAGTATAGTGATCGAAGAGGTACAATGAAATGATATAGCCCTGACACACACCTTTCTTGACTTTAAACCATTCAGTGTTTCCTTGTTCTGTTCGAAGGACTGCTTCCTGGTCCATGTAAAGATTCTTCATGAGCACAGTTAGGGGTTCTAGTATTCCCATTCTTTGCAATGTTCTCCATAATTTGTTGTGATCCACACAGTCAAATGCCTTTGTATACTCAATAAAACATAAGATAGACATCTTTCTGTTATTGTCTCCTTTCAGACAATATCCATCTGATATCAGCAATGATGTCTTTGGCTCCATGCACTCTTCTGAGTCTGGCTTGATTTTCTGGCAGTTCCCTGTCAATATACTGCTGCAGTTGCTTTTGAATAACCTTTGGCAAAAATTCACTTGTGTGTGATATTAATGATGTCATTTGATAATTTTCTCATTTGATTGGATCTCCTTTCTTAGGAATAGGCACAAATGTGGATCTCTTTCAGTCAGTTGGCCAGGTACCTGTATTCCAAATCTCTTGGCATAAGTAAGTGAGCACTTCCAGTGCTGTATCTGTTTGCTGAAATATTTCAATTGGTATTCCATCAGTTCCTGGAACTTTGTGTTTTGCCGACATCCTCAAAACAGCTTCCACTTCTTCCTTCAGACCATTGGTTCCTGATCATATGCAACTTCTTGAAATGGTTGATTATCTACCAATTCTTTGATTAGCACATAATATTTATACATTGTATTATATATTTTGTGATGTTTTGATTCATGTATATACATTTCTCAAAATTTTAAAGTAAAAACCATCATGGTTTAATTCTTCACTTGGTATTTCTAAATTCATTCCAGGCTTGTGTAGAAGTATCTGAAATTCTGCTATTCTATCATACATTTCTAAGTCCTATATATAAGTTCATATTTTAATCTGAATTCCATTTAATTATTTTTTAATTTTAAAATCCATGTTTCAGACTGGGGATTTAGCTCAGTGGTAAAACACTTGCCTGGTGTGCACAGGCACTGGGTTCAATTCCCAGCACCACAAAAATAAAATAAAAACAAAATTCCATGTTTAATGGAGAAAGATTTCATTTAGTTTTTTTATTTAGTTTTTAAAACTTCCTTTCTTTCCTTACATAGTGAATGAATACAAATGTAAGTTATTAAAAGTAAGCTTCTGTATAAAAAATACTTAAACCTAAATCAGGGTAGCCACATTTTTTGTAAGTCTCATTTGACTTAAGTGAAATTTAAATTTTTTTTTTAAAGCCAGAGAAATATATAGATATCCACAGACCTCTAGGTCACATATCCCTCTAGATTCCCTTCATTCTCTACTGTTACTGCTTATTACATATGTCAATCCATAGTCTGAGGCTATAAGGATTGTGAACTGTTGCTTCTTCTGTTAAGCTTTTCCTTTGGCCCCTAGCAGAGTTGGTTAGTGCCTTCTTTTTGTTTCCAGAACTCTTTGTTTATACCTGAATTGTAACACTGTCCTTTTATAATGTAATTATCTGCTTACTTTCCTGTGTGCTTAACAGAGTAGTGACTAAGTATTTTTATTGTTGCCTTCCCCAAATCAGTAAACACTAGTTTGTTGAATAAGTGTAGTAGTCTTGTGTGTGTGAAACTTCAAGAGGACTCTTAGAGATGCTGTTAATTTCTCCTTACTTAAGGATTTGGTGAAATTCAGCTATTTTATTTTGTGAAAACTCTCCTTCCCCTTTTTAGATAAAGATTGCTAATAGGTTTCCAACAAAAATAGCAGAAACCTAGGCTGCTAATTTACTGTTTCCATTTGCATATATTAAGCCAGGAACCCAAATGAAAATATTAGAGTGGAATATGAATCATGATTTGAGGTCAAATCAACTAAAAGACATAAATAATTTGCTGTTATTTCCAACTTCACATAATGGCATTGTGTTTTCTCTAGGCAAGTATGTTTTGGAATATGAGCATCGTTAGGTTCTTTTGAACAACTGTACACCATCTAATGAATTTACATACATAAATACTACTAATTAACATTTGTTTATTATTTTGCATTTCACTGCTATTTACTAACAGATTTCAAGACAATAGACAATTTTGTAACCTCAAATGTATGAAAACCACTAGTACTTTTGGTCCCTAGCAACCATTTAATATGGAAATTAGGTATTCTCAGGCTTAATGTACTTCATTTTTATAAAACAAATACATCATTAATCTGATTAAGTTCCTGGATGGGAGCGCAGTCCTCAGATCATTGTGGATCATTTATTGTTGGGCATACATCCAAAAAAAAAAAAAAAAATTGAGGCATGGCACTTACAGTCTAGGTTTAGGAGAATTGTTGAAATCTCCTAAATGACATTTTTCAGAATAGAAATGCACTGCTTACTTAGAATTGCAAGCATTACCTAAAACTTAATGATGTTCTTAGCCTTAATTGCAACTCAGTTTGATGATTCAGTGCCTGAAATTATGACATGTTTTGCTGTGAAGTGATAAAATATATAATGAAATAAAGGTGATCCAAGTAAATAAAAAATAGATTCTGGATTTCCAGTAGTGACTTCATCACTGTTTTTGAATTCAGAAGTCGCTTGACTATTGTGCTATTATTTGGTATGCATTCAACTTTTAGACAAATTTACTACTTAAGAGTTGAGAATATTTAATATTAAGATTAAAGAAAGTTCATGATGTTTTCTTTCATCTAGCAGATGGGCCCTTTTAAGAAATTTCAAAACAAAATTACTTGAATTCTGCCTTCTTAGTTCACAGTTTACAAAGTTGTATATCTTCCCTTTGGAGGTAGTTTTTGTCTAATGAAGCATGGTTTAATAATAGTTTTCATTTACCTAATGTCTGTCATAATACCTGAGTCATTCACTTAGAAATCCTGTGAAGTTGGTTTGTTTATTACCACTTTACAAGTAATTAAACAGAGGCTCAAAGAGGTTAAGTAGGTACCCAAGGGCATACAGATAGCATGTGGTTAATCTAGGACTCAAATTCAGTTCTCATTCCAAAGCCTCTGCCTACTCAAACAAGGGAAAGAAAGGGAATATACTAATTTATAAGTCCCTCTAGGCTGGGATCATTTTTGAGAGGGACTGGTAAACTTTTTCCATAAAGGGTCAGAGAATAAATATTTTAGGCTCAAGGGCCCATAAGATCATTATTGCAAATTCTTGTTTTTAATTTTTTAAACGAATCTTTAAAAATATAAAAACCATGCTCAGCTTGAAGGCCATACAAAAACAGGCTGAAGACTTGATTTGTCAACCTTTGTTTTAGGACAGTGTCAATATGCCCTATATAGTTTCTCAGGACAATGTAATTAAGAGTCAACAATAAAAATAATTTATACCTATGACAATGACTTTCAAGCATCAAGAAAATGAATACGTTATGTTCTCTAAGAACATAAATTATGTTCTTTTTAAGAAGGCATGAAAATATACCTTAAAATTTCACCAAACAAATCAGAATAAACTTTTGATACTTATACTGATGTTTTAGCTATCTGAAAGATTCAATTTTTGAAATACTTCATTTGACAATGGATAAAATGAAAAGTTGTTTTATAGGTGGATTTTTGACAGTCACAGAATCTATAGCATGCCAGTTTAATCTCATACCTGAGTGTTTTTTTTTTTTTTTAAGTGTTACCTTCTTGATATTGAGTGCTTACTATCCTCTCCCTAACTTTGAAAAAAAAAAAATGATGGTGCTGGGGATTAAACTGAGGGCATTGTATATGCTAGGCACATGCTTTACCTGTGAGCTAAATCCCCTGCTAGACCCTGTTTTTTGTTTTTTTCCACTTCTTGAGGGTTGAACCCAGGGCTTCATACATGCTTTGCAAGTGCTCTACAACTAGGCTGAACCCCCTAGTCCATTTTTTAAAATTACTTTTTATCTTGAGAAAGAGGCTCACTAATTTATGCAAGCTGCCTCTGTCCTTGAACCTATGATACTCCTATCTCCTGTCAGGTAGGAGACCTGGACCATTGGCTTGAAACTTTCAGTTGCCTTATGCCCACACATCTTTAATATCTCTCTTTTCTGTAAGCCATTAGTAATATTCCTTTGAAAAAGTTCAGCATTGCTTTGGTCAGACCAAGAAGGTTAGGAAATGTTTGTATCTCTGATCACATCGCAGAAGGATCATGTATGTTTAGGGGTCAAGGGTACTGCTAAGTACAAGTACCTCAGTGGGCTTCCAGTCCATTTTCCTTGAAGCATATTGGTGTTGTTGTTGTTGTTGTTGTTAGGTGCCGTTGAGTCGAGTCTGACTCATAGTGACCATCATAGGGTTTTCAATGGCTGATTGTTTCGGGATTGCTTCAGGAATGGATTGCCACATCATTCTCCCGTTTTTTTTTGCAGTGCTGGGGGGATCCAATCCAGGTCCTCCGAGAGTGTGGAACAGCACTCTACCAACTGAGCTAAACCCCAGCTTTCTTGAAGGACAGCTGTCTCAAAACCTTTCTCCTACAGAGCCTCATAATGACTTTACAAAAGAAACACCCTCAAAAAAGATAAATATCATTCGCAACTGATATTTCAGAGACAAGCATTTTAAGTTATTAGTTAGGTTTTGTTGTTGTTGTTGTTGTTGTTGTTAGGTGCTGTTGAGTCGGTATCCGACTCACAGCGACCCTCATAGGGTTTTCAATGACTGACTGTTTCGGGATTGCCTTGGGAGTGGATTGCCAGGTCCTTCTTCCATTTTTGCGGTGCAGGGAATTGAACTCGGGGCCTCAGAGATTGCAGCGCAGCGCTCTACTGACTGAGCTAAATCCCAGCCCCCTTTGTTGTTGTTAGGGGCCATGAATTGGGTCTGACTCATAGCGGCCCTGTGTACAACAGAATGAAACACTCCATGACACTGTGCCATGCTCAGTGCTATTGTCAGTGCTTCTCTGCCACTCATAGGGTTTTCAATGGCTGATTGGTTTTTGGGAGTGCCCTGCCAGGTCCTTCTCCCAAGCCTACAGCATCTAGTATTCCCAAGCAATCTCCCATCTGAGTACTAACCAGGCCTGACCCTCCTTAGTGTCTTAGATCTGACAAGAACAGATGCCAGGGGGCTATGGCTTCAGGCTATTAGTTTGTGAAGCTTTTTGTTCATACCTGCTGTTTTTTGTTTTCAGGTTATATCTAGTAGAATGAAAACACAGTCCTACAACAGTGGGACTATTGAGTCATCTATTTCAGTTACTAAATCAGTCAAATCTGATTTACAGGCTGTTTTAAATGACATTTACAGAGCATTTATTAAGGACCAGATTCTATCCAATACACCTTAATTGTCTTATTTAGTCTTCACAATCACTTTAAGAAAAAACTGAACCTTAGGCTGAGTAACTTCTTCACAGTAACACAACTAGTAAGTTACAGAGGCAGAATTTGAACATAGGCAATATGACACCAAACCCATTCTTTTAAATGGAAAAATGGATAAAACATTAAATGGATAAAACATTTTTTATCCTCCTGTAAAACATTTGAGTACAGCTGAGAAGAGGACATAGTTACGAAAGGAAGGTATTAAACCTGAAATAGCACTGCACTGTGGCCCACATCTGTAATCCCAGCAACTTAGACAACTGAGGCAGGAGGATCACAAATTTGAAGACAGAGGCAGTATGTACAACTTAGCAAGACCTTGTCTCAAAATAAAATTAAAGGGGCTAGGGGGACAGCTCAGTGGCAGAGCACTTGCCTAGCAAGTAAAGTGATCAGAAGCAATTATATATGGTATGATATACCTTCCTTTAATTAGTATGTGAGGTTTTTTGATTATATGAAAGTTGTATTTTAGAAAATTTTAGTAAGATTAAGTGCAAAATAACTTAAGCCAAAGTTTGTTGATGTATATTGTCTGCAAGAAACTGTGTGGCAAAAGGAACACGGCCCTATGTATAGGTAACTTGTGACCTAATTAGAGAGAGAGACACAAAAAGATGAGAGTCAGTTTCAGTGTGTTCAAAGTATCCAGGCAGCTCATTGAGCGTGGTCTGGGGGAAGTCAGAGAAGGATTTTCAGACCCAGGGAAGTCTAATACAGTACCTGGAGAAGAAGAAATTAATGTGAGGATGGGGAAAATGTGCCTCAATCAGAGGCAATGGCACCAGCCATGGCCCAGAGTAAAGAAAGAGGCCTCAGTAAAAGTTGCCATAACTTGCTACTTAATAGAGACTTAAGTTAAGAAACTTTGCAGGAGAAAGCAAGTTGAGGCTGCAGAAGTAAGATGGTCCAGATTGTAAAAGGTATTATTTTATGCTATCCAGAAAGCAGTAAGGAGCTAGTGAAATAATATGATCAAATCTGTGCTTTAGAAATACTTTCACTCTGGCTGCAGTGTGAAGAACGCAGTAAGGAGCTAGTGAAATAATATGATCAAATCTGTGCTTTAGAAATATTTTCACTCTGGCTGCAGTGTGAAGAATGGAATAGAGTTGTAATATTTGCAACTAGTTAGAAACAGGCAGTGGGACATAGAGGTAGAATGGAAAAGGAGAATTGAAAAAGATGCACAGAAATTAGTAGTTTAATTAAATATGAGATGTCAGAAAGGTCTATGTGTGTGTCACATGGAATTGTCAATAGTATGATGCTGTTGTACCCAAATCATTAGTTGTCATTTGTTTCCAATTTTCTATGTTACTATTTATTCACTCAATCAATTTTTAGTGTTCATTTTGAGAAAACAATATTTTCATTTTTTGGAGCATTTGTACCTGTAAAGCTTTTATGAACCAAAATTTCTAAAAATTCCAGGGACAAACCCCATCTGGAACTTATTTTTTAATTAATTAGTTAATTAATTAATTTTTTGATGTACTTGGAGGTTGAACCCACAGCCTTGCACATACTTTGCAAGTGCTCAACCACTGGGCTGCACCCCTAGCCCACTTTTTATTTATTAAATTTTGAGACAAAGTCTTGCTAAGTTACGCAGGCTGCCTCTGTCATCTAACTTGTCATCCTCCTGCCTCAGCCTCAAATCACTGGGCTTAGAAGCCTGGGCCACCACACCTGGCCCCATCTAGAATTTGTAAAGCTCACTCATCTTTTTTTGTATTTTGTTTCTCTGGAATTTGACATCATGATGGTTAGAAATGTACAAGTCATGGTAGTGTTTGCCCAGTATGTGATATAAAATTTGAAGGACTGGCCTATTTTAAGTTATATTTAGAACTGTTCACTGTACTGTGGTCAGTCAATACAGTTATAAGGTATGATTAAAGAGGATTCAAAGAACTATACCTTCTCCAAATTTCTGATTTTGTTGACTTCTTGGTTTCCTCTTAATGCTATTTCCTCCAGAGATCCACCAAGGCTGTGTTCTCTCTTTTCTGCCACCTCTGTTGTTTTTTGAAGTTAAAAATGTAGACAACTAAAAATTTAAGTGCCTACTGTTATATTGTTCTAATCTCTTTAAATGTATTAATTCATGTCAACAGTTCTCTTGGGCGGTAACTATGAGGAAGGTACTTTTTGTCCCATGAGGAAACCGAGGCACAGACAGGTTAGATAGTTTCTTAACTACATGAAGGTCACTCAGCTAGTAAATGGGGAGTTGGGATCTGATCTCAGACAGCCTGACTCTAAAGTTCATGCTCCTAATCGTTCTACTATACTTCTGTCAAATATAACAATAGGCTTATATCTTCCTATCATTAAATCCAGTACCAATGAATTAGTTTCTGTTGAACACCACTCATTACATTAAGTTGAAACCTCAGTTTGAATTTAATTGGTCATGAGATTTTGTTTGTCTTTAATTTGTAGACTTTTTCCTTTTGGTTTCATGGTTATATAAAAGGTATATATCTAAGGAAGTTATATTTGCACATAAATAATTAAAGTTATAAAAATAATTGAAGTGAACATTAAAATAGTCTTCAAAAATTTCATCATTTGTTCACTTAGTTATTTTATGTTGCTTAAGTTTAATCAACACTAGCCTGTGACACAGCATCTGACTTATGTTACATAGTTCCTTAAAGACATGCTCCCTACCTTTCTGCAGTTTGATTTCTCACCATCTCTACCTTTACACTTTACACTACTGTAACACTAAACTCTACTGAGTTGTGCTTCTTTTTGTCTCAGCTGTCACCCTTGCACAGGATTATCTCTTCCTGTCCCACCCCCAATTCAAATCAGGTGCCATTTTCCTAGGGCAAAGCATACCCTTAGCCCCTCCCTGAGCTTAGTTGCCAGTTCCACATTTTTTTTTTTGTAACTCCACATTGTTCTGTGCTCTCTCCTGTCATTTTACTCACCAACTCATCTTATAATTAGTTTACATATTTTCCATGACACTGATGGCCGAACAAAGGGAGAGGTGTTGAATGAGAACAATGATTAAAAACAAAAAAACAAAAATACCTTTTTGTCTTAATTGACTTCATTTTCCTGAAGCTACCTTCCTGACTTGATGGCACCCAACAACAACAACAACAACAACAACAACAACAACAAACTTTGGAATCTGGAATTGAAGCCATCATCAGCTGTTGTTAAAGCATAAAAAACCCTTTTGGGCACACAGTTTACTATACCCAACCTATCTTATAGGCCTAGATCCTTCTAGATCCTTCTCTTTCTGTTCCAGTGACTTTATCCACCTCCTCTTTTGGTTCCTTCTCATAGAAAAACCTCTTGGTAGAGTTAGTTTTAGTTACTCTCCCCACCCCCACCCCCCCCACTGCTGTTGATGGATTCAAAAGATGGCAATGTTCTGAGAGTACTGTGAGAAGTCCCAGGACTTCAGAGTGCTGTAGGTCAAGCAATGTCAGGAGCCAACAGAAAAGTTACCAAATAAAACCACTGAAGATGAATATTTTCTAATTGAGGCAAAGGTTTCACTGGCAGGCTCAAGGTTCTCTTTTCTGACAATGCCTTTTCCTCATAGTATAGGGTTTCTCATGGTGCAGGTCACAATAAGAAGGGGAGATTAGAAGTGATGGGTGCTGGATTGAGAGTAAAGGATCAAAAATCTTTTTTGGTTTTGGTGTTTAGTTTTAATGGATACAGTTCTTATCAAAATATACTCACTTGAGCTAGACTTGGGATGCTGTGTCCTCTAGCCCCATGATTCTAATGCAGCCCATGATTTCCTTGAGGCTTCATAAAATTCTGAAAGCCAACCTGAGCTCTTCATCTCTAAATTACCTCAGGACCTCAGGGAAAACATATAAAGAGCTGGCTTTCATAGCAGTAATAGAAAATGCAGTATTACTGTCATTTTTTTGTCTGAAGAACCTGATATTCAGAGTGCTCCATGGTGCCAGATTAGTAAATGCTAGTCAGTGTGAATGCTGAGATTTGAAAGTGAAATTTGACTTCATAGTGTGTGCTCTTCCTACTGTACCATCTGTAAAAGATACACAAACCCTTTAAGCCAAAAGCTACACTGTTGAATGCGATAGCCACTAACCCCATGGCTTTTAATATTTAAGATTAATTAAATTAATTAAAATAAAGTTAATAAAAATAAAGTAAAATTTAAATAAGTAGAATTAAAATTTAATTACAATTTCAGTTTCTCAGTCAGCTAGGCACATTGCAAGTGCACAGGAGCCCCATGTGGCTGTGGCTACTGTTGTGGGGAAGATATAGGAAATCTGTATCAGAAAGGTCAGTTAAAACAGTGCTACTTCCAACACATTTTCTTTTTTATTTTTCCTTTCTGGATGTGAGGTCTTGCTACATTGCCCAGGCTGGTCTCGAACTCATGGAGTCAGAGTGTCCTCCTGCCTCAGCCTCCCAAGTAGCTGAGATGTTAGGAGAGTGCCACTACACCTGACTCAACACATTCATTTTCCATAGTATATTACACTCTTAACATTCTATGCTGTGGTTAATGACTCTAATTGTAGAACCTTTGTTCCTTTATTCTTTCTCATTAGCCATTTTGTGTATCTTGGCATTGTTTTTCCGCCTAATTCTTTTATTTGAAGTAGTCAATTTTCCATTTATGTTTTTAATCTACATTTTTTTTTAAATCAAAATGGCCTGTGCCACTTCCACTAATTTAAATTCCACATCATGAGATGAATGCTTGTGTTGTACTTTGTACTTAATGGGCCACCACCTTTGGTATTTACTTACTAGATCATATTCTCCCCTTTGATATATTCCTTTGGTTCTATTTTCTTAACAGTTTTTTCCCACTTATTTGCTCTCTGATGAATGCCAGAACACTTTTCTTGTGACTCAGTATGTCTTTATATTCAAGTCTCTTTTTCAGTTTGAGATATCTGGATACTGGTTGTGTCTTTTGATTTGACTCACTGGAAAATAGTTATCCTTACCCTACAGCATGAGTTTTCAGGGTCAGAAAGTTCTTTGACCTTTAAATTATGACTAATGATTTGCATAAATTAGTGCTGGTGGGTGATAAGAGCCAGGCTAAGTCACAGGTGAATTTTAGGATCAGAGTGATGATGCTAAGGTCTTAATCTTCACTGAGTTTCATTAAGCTTGCAAATAGGGTCTTGAGAACTAAGACTGTATCTATATATATCTCTATGTGCTTGAAGTCATGTTCTAGAGTGTACCATGGCATAGTATCAAGCATACTCTTTTATGTAGTCAGTAAATACAGATGTTTGGGGGCTGGGGTTTGACTCAGTTGGTAGAGTGCTGCTGTGTACTCTCTGAGGCCCTGGGTTTGATCTCCAGCACCACAAAAACAGGAGAAGGACCTGACAACTCATGCCCAACAAAACAAAACAACAACAACAAAAAATCCTGAAATAATTTGCTACCTGACAACAACAATAGTATAGATGTTTAACTGTATTAAATGACAAGTTGTAAGGTTAAGCACTTCTAGATTTTTTTTCTTCTTTTTGCTGTCTTTAACCCAACAGGGAGTGAGTAATATAATACTGTTGCCTCATTTTTATTTGGGGATATATATATATATATATATATATATATATATATATATATGAAAGACATGGCAATCCACTCCCAAAACAATCAGCCATTGAAAACCCAATGAGAGTCACTATGAGACCCAACTTGCTGGCACCTAACACTAACACACATGTGTGTGTGTGTGTGTGTGTGTGTACATCACATTTAGAAAGTGCTTGGTGTTCTACCGTATCACTCTCTAGTTATGTGTTCTTCTTTTGTGTGTGTGTGTGTGGTATTGGGGGTTGAACCCAGGGCCTCACACTTGCCTGCTTTGCAAGTGCTGGACCACTGAGCTGCATGCCCAGCCCTTTTTTTTTTTTTTTTTTTACTTTTTTGAGACAGGGTCTCCCTAAATTGCGCAGACTACCTCTGGTCTCAAACTTGCCATCCTCCTGCCTCTGCCTCCCCAGCCACTGTGATTACAGGCGTGTGCCACTGCGCCTGGCCATGTGTTGTTCTTCTATGAACTGTTTTTACTATAGAAGGTGATTTGCAAACTTATAGCTACAAGTCAGTCTTGTATTTTTATATCTATTCTTTTTTTTTTTTTTTCGGAGTACTTGGGAGTTGAACCCAGGCCCTCATTTGTGTAAGACAGGTGCATTCCCAGCCCCTTTTTTATTTTGAGGCAAGGTCTCGCTAACTTTTGCAGGCTGCCTCTAGACTCAAAACATGCGATCTTCCTGCCTCAGCCTCCCTATATCTATTCAATTTTAGCCATTTTTTGTGTGCATTTTGATATAGAAGCTTTTACACTTGAAATAATATAAAAGAAAAGAAAATATCTGCTTTTCTCTGTACTTCTAAGATTTAAGCTATGTTTTTTTTTTTCCTCTCCTTTTCTTTCAGTGTCTGTTGGGTGCAACTGTGTACATGTTTAATACAAAAGATGCTGCTTTGTATGTAGTCTGTAAGAGAAAAGATGTTAGCTTTTTAAATTGCCCCTTGAAAAGCAGGTATCCCCCTTGCTGCTTAATGGGTATGCTGGTAGAGCATTAAAGCAGAGTCTGGTCCAAATACTTAATCTCTGCTCAAGAGAGACTCCAGTCTAAGATCTTAAAGAACTGCATAAATGAGGCAGATGAGGGAAAAGGTATGTGTGAATTAGCCAGTTGCCTTCCAAAAGCATCAGAGGCCCTTTTTGTTGTTGTTGTTGTTGTTGTTGTTGTTGTTGTTGTTGTTATGTGCTATTGAATCAGACTCACAGTGACCCTAGGTAAAGCAGAATAAAATGCTACCTGATGCTATGCCATACACACGATGTTTGTATAAAAAGTTTGAGCCCATTGTTGCAGTCACTTTGTTTCTTCTCAGTTTGAGTCATGTCATATCAGCTAAAGGAGATCCCAGGGTCTTTATTCCATTCTTGTCATTAAGGTCTACTTTACTTGGAGGAGACAATTCTTCCTCATATATCTTTTGAATGCTTTCCCTGGGGGACTCATTTTCTGCCAGTATATTTGACAGTGCTTCTCTGCTATTCATAGAGTTTTCAGTGGCCAATTGTTTTGGGAGTGGGCTACCAAGTCCTTTTTCTTAATGTGTCTTAGTGTAGAAGTTCAGCTGAAATCTGTCCATCATGGGTAGCCCTGCTGCTGAAATACCATAGCATAGCTTCCAGCATCACAGCAACACACAAACCCCCACAGCACAACAAGCTGACAGACACATGGAGAATCAGAGGCCCTTGCCCAGGGCAAGTCAGAAGCTCAGTGGGATCAGTTTTGATTTCTTACAGAGCTGTATGTGTGTATTAAGCAAAACTCTATACACATAAACCAAAACCATATTTTATTTTTTATATCTTCTCATTTTGCTTTGATTAATCTAGTGCTAAAGTTTCCATGATTATGACAATCTTGGAGTGTCTTCACAGAATGGACTTGAAGCCTGTGATTTTTAGGCACTAAATGTCATCTCTTGCCACTAAATCATGTTATTTCTCACACTCCTTGAACAAGTCAAACCTTTTGAAAATTCTTTGCATTTAACATAACGTTACCTCTGCCTTAAAGTTTCTCTTCTTTATTCTTAATTGACAGACTTCTACTAGTGTTTGAAATATAGCCAAAATTGTGCCTTCCCAAGTTCAGTGGTCCCTTGTGCTCCATAAGTACATTGTTATCCTTTTATTATAGCATTGGCACATATACTGTGTATGTCTGTCATCCCTCTTCTGGAGAGCTGCTGGGGCATGGGTTTTTATATCCCTAGCATCTGGTACAGATATGTGAATGACAGAAAGAAAGAAATGAATGAATGAATGAATGAATGAAATATACCATTTCGTGTTTGAACCGTGTTTGAGTTCTTCCAACCAACCTTTGCTTTTGTGTGGCTTTCTTTATCTTCTTACTTGTCACATGTTCCTCTGTCTTACCTAGTAGATTTTACAGCTTAGGAAATATGTTTGAAGATTTAAAATATAGTGCTTTGAACTCCTTAGAGGAAAAGTCTATGAATAAATAATTAGACTCATTTCAAATCAAAATCCAAAGTGTGAAAAAAAAGTTCATATCATTTGGTGCTTTATTCACTTGTATGGTAATCTAATGGCATATTCATTGTTAACACTGAACTATACTGAAATATTTTACTCTCGGGGCTTTTCATCTGACAAAAGAAGGCTTTTTGAAAATGAAAAAGCTCCTTTCCCTGGTATGCTAAGCATAACTCCTGTCCTTGGTATGCTAAGGGGGAAATTTATTAGTTTTGTAATGCATAGGTTAATATTTCCATAGTTTATATTGAATAGAACTTGAAAAAAAATACTATTAATAACACCACAGCATGTATGTATATAAGTTCTGTCATCTTTGGGGTATGTAAAATCAGGAATGTTGCTGAAGAACTACTTAGCATTTTCTTGGGAGTGAAGTGCTTAGTTTTGGAATTTAATTGTAGGTTTTACATTTAAGCTGTTCAGTATTACTCTTATAAAGGTTCTATAAATTTCCTGCTTTGTAGTTTAACAGGTTTAGTCACCACAGTTGAAAGGCATCATCCTCATAATGAAGCCAGAAAAGAATAAAGGTTGATCATGCAGGGCTGGCTGGCTGTGACATTGAACAATAGAGCTTGACTTCTTCATGTCTATTAAATTAGACGATGGGGTGTGCTTATCTTCCTACAATGATATTGAATTGTAACAAGAAAATGTTATGTTGTGCAGGCCTGCAAAGGTGTGCATCTATTCTCACTTCATATGTATGGTAAAAGCTTTAAAATATTTTTTAAGCTTCCTACTGGGCTTAAGCCTGCAGCTGTTCCACTGTGGCATCTGATCCCCTCAGATCTCAGAAGCCACACAGGGTCAGACCTAGTTAATACTTGGATGGGAGGCCTCCAGGCGCTGTAGGCTTGGGAGCAGTACCTGGCAACCCACTCCCCCAAAACAATTAGCCATTGAAAACCCTATGAATAGCAGAGAAGCATGACAATAGTGTTTTGTCTGTTGTACTTAGGGTGGCACATAACAATAACAACAACTGGGCTTAAAGTTGAATGGCATAGAACTGGGCATAATACTGAAACAAAAATAAATAAAAAGTGAAAAGGCTTTCAAGTATACTGTAAAGTTTTGTTTATTGCAGTCTTTCTTTGTAGGGCCTGTGGTAGCTCAGGAAGGTTATGCTGGAAAAATTACATTTTGTAGGGTCTTTGAAGGAAATAAGTGATTATAGTCTGATGGAAAAGTAAGAAGATATCATGTTGGAGTAGTTATTCTAAACTTTTCTGCTCTTGTACTTAACACAGTTTAATTCTTTGAATATTGATGAAATACCAACTATGTTCCCAGCACTGTGTTGGATACTATAGAAAGTTAAAAGAGCCTGAGATTCAGTCCTGCCCTGAGGAATTTAGCATTTTGCGGGGAGACAGAAATTAAATCCATGAAATAATTTCTTAGAATTCTTGGATGTGTGAATGACAGTATTGTAAGCTGTCAAGATCATTTAAAAATTTGATTCTGTTATTATATGTATCATTCCCAGATGTGTCACATGAGTGTTTGATAGGCATACCTTTTGTGTCTTTAAGTCGCTGCTAAAAATATTGAAAAGTCAAGAGCAAGGTTAATGGCAAGAAGGAGCCTTCTGATGCTTGTTTCTAACACATGCTTTATTTTCTAAAGTGTATAAATCACCTAATTAATAATCTGTTACAGAATTTTATCATGGATGTTCCCATTCAAGCTTTTTATATATACTTATTTCCCTTTTCCAAAAAAATAAAAAAAGCATTTCCTTGTTTCTATTTCCATTTTCTCTTATTTGTCATGATTCTACTATGTAATTTCTAAAGGAACATTATATATACAAGTTAAATTTAGTTAGCATGGTAGAATGCAAATTGTCCTTTTTGCAGATTCAAATCCTCTTAAAGCAGCTACTAGATCTTTTATTATTCCCTTACTTATTGTAGGGTGTGTCTTCTTCATGTTGTTTATCTTCCTCTTCCTTTCTGAAGGCCATTTTTCTTTCTGGGGAAAATTGAATTGAAGTAGAGGTGGAGTAGTGGCATACCTGATGTCCATTTCCTCTTGTTTCTTCCTTAATTACAGAACAATAACTCAGATTTTGTTTAGGATAAGTATGTATCTAGTGAAAATACTAGGTAGATTCTCTTGCACCTGTGGGTGCCCTTGTGACAAATTCTGGCCAATGAGATATAAAAGGAAGTTGTTGAGTAGAGTGTATCACTTATCTGATACTGCATAACAAATTACCCCAAAACTTAGTGGCTTAAAATAACGCTAAACATGTGTCATTTCACATAGTTTTAGGGTTTAGTAACTCAAGAGAAGTGAACTGTGTGAATTTTTGGTTCTAGTCTTCTGATGTTGCACTTAGCCAAAATGTCAAGAGGCCTACAAATACCCGAAGGATTGACTAGATGTATCATTTAAGCATGACCTTTTATTGTTTCTCTCTAATAATTATCATCCTCCTAATAAAAGTAGTACTGTTTTCCCTATGAAGGTAAAGCTGAAATGTATAGAACACTACTATAGGTTGAATGCTATTGTGAACTTCAAGATGTTAATTAAAATTCAGTCCATATAATAATTCCATTCACCATTTTCTCCATTTTTTTTGACTGTTAGGATACTTTGAATTCTCTACCATTCCTATAACTTACTTCCTTCTGTAAAATTTTTGTAATCTTCCCAGGAAAGCATTCTTATCCTCTGTTTGACCAAACAGCCATTGCATAGTCTCACAATTCAGCTGAAACAAGCATGTGAAAACATAGTACAGGATAATACAACATTCTAAATTGATCAACATCAAATGTAAAACCAAACAAATAAAGGCTGCATATGACAGGAATGGGAGAAATCAATGATGGCTAGAGGCGAGGAGGGGCATGTCATTGTGTGAAGAGGAGACTGATCAAAGCATGACTAACCCCAAAGCAAGAGACACCTGCAGGATGATAAAGAGACTAAAGAAATAATTGAAGGTAATAGAAAGTCCATTATCATGTGTAGCTTTTAGAGAATTCGTGTTGCTGAAGTGAGTGTTTAATGTGCACAAATTCTCCCTCCTTCTGGCAGCATCTCTCTCATACACGTAAATAAATGGATAAAAGTATCAAGAGGATGCTAAGCATGGCATGTAACCTGCATTATAGCTATGGACTAGGTTTGAGGATGGTGTGGGTCACCCGCAAAGGGTCATCATGAAGCATGTGAAGGCTTGAGTGACACTATATAGCTTGTTCCTGAGCACATCTTGTTCTTTGTATGTTAGTAGAAAAATCTTGAAACAGCTTTTTGGTGTTCTTTTTCTTTTTGTGGTACTGGGGGTTGAACCCAGGGCCTTGCGCTTGCGTGCTTTGCAAGTGCTATACCACTGAGCTGCACACCTAGTCCTTTTTTTTTTTTTTTTACTTTTTGAGACAAGGTTTCACTAAATTACACAGACTGCTTCTGGTCTCCAACTTGAGATCCTCCTGCCTCTGTCTCCCAAGTCACTGGGATTATAGGTGTGCACCACTGCGCCCAGCCTTTTTGGGGTTCTTAATCTCATATGAGACAATGTTTACTGAAGAAAGACACTTGGAAATATGAATCATCAATAAGATAGTCTTCACAATTGATTTGGAAATATTTGAGCAAAGTAAAATGTCTTAGTTGAAAAGTTGTAGGATCTATACAACAGATATTTATTGAACAGTAGTCAACAGATATTTATTGAATGCCAGTTATGTGGTGGGATTCAGTGGTATTGTTTATATGTTTGCAGGGACTCTTGGATGTGGTCTTTTCCTTCTATTCTCATTCACTTCAGTAATTCAATTTCAAACCAGTGTCTTCAAACCTGTCTTCCACCACTCTGTATACCGTATTGTGTTGCTACAGGGCTTGTAGTATCAAAACACACGTCTCTATCCAGTGTTGAGCTCTTTTATCCAACAGTCTTTCTATCTACAGTCTGTTTTCTATCGGTCTTTATTATAACCACAAGATATGGCCATACCTTTGTCTTTATCTTCATTGTCATACATATACATATTCATGACTCCCATATTGAGTTTTTGCTTATTCCTTTCTGCTTTAGTGTTTATGAAGGCAGTATATTCTTGATTACCCACATATTCTTTGTTTAATGTGACTAATCTTCCTGACAAGTTTATATGAACAAAATTTTGGTATATTAAACCATTTTAAGACAAAAATAAATGATCAATTTTAAGTTGGATTGTTATTGTTATTTAGTGGATATATGATATTTAGTGGGTATATGAAACATCGCTGTATTACTTAATTATAGCAACATAGAATCTCAGAATTGGAAAAAACTTAGTTCTTAGAGTACACCTCCATTCTTTAGTTTTCAGATGAAGAAAATGGGATTTATATATAGATGTTAAGATATTTGACTGAAGGCACTGAGCCAACAACTAGGGAGAGTTGGATTAAAACTCATGTTTTACAACTCATCATGCAGTATACTTTCTATTTCTTGTTAGGTGCCATGAGTTGGGTCTGACTCATAGCGACCTTATGTATGACAGAATGAAACACTCCTTGACATTGTGCTATGCCCAGCACTATGTCAGTGCTTCTCTGCTATTCACAGGGTTTTCAATGGCTGATTGGGGATTCTTTCAGGAGTGGGCTGCCTGGTCCTTCTCCCATTTTTATGGTTCTAAGGATAGAACCCAGGACCACAGAGAGTACAGAGCAGCACCCTATCAACTGAACTAAACCCCAGCCCATATTTTCCACTAGGATAACTGATTCCTTTGATTCTCCTCTTGTATATAATTCTTTTTATAATATCCCTAAAGATAACTGTATATTCTGTCATATCTCTCCCCCATATATATATATATATATATATATATATATATATATATATATATATATATATGACATTAGCACCATATAGTAGTTGTGGATAAATTGGAAGAGATTTTATTACCATGTAGATGTATGTGAATATATCAGTCATAATGGGATCAGGTATTTTGTGATAACAAACAGCCCCCACCACAACTTCAGTGACTTATAACACCAAAGTTCCATATTGTATATTTATCTTGAGTTTATTGTGGCTGTTTTCTATGTTGTCTTCAATCTGGGACCCAGGATGATGAACCAACTCAGAAGAGTTGTAGTAGATAGAAAAAAGACACAGTGAACCATGTAGTGGGTTACCAGCGATTTTGTGTTCACGTCTCATTGGCCAAGCCATTTGCATGGCTAAGCCTATTGTCAATAGGTCAGAAAAGTATAGTCTTTCTCTGAGTAGGAACAGCAAATATTTTTGAAAAAAATAACCCTCCCCCCAGATCTGTGATTTTGGATTCAGAGTGTTGAATAACTCATACTTTTCAGATAATGGTGCACTGTCATCACTGGTCCCTGCATGGCCACTCTTTTTAAAAAAATTCATTTGCTTGTTTTAATGTGTTCTTATAAAATGCATATTGTTATTTGTTGTCATTAGGTGCCATTGAGTCATATCCCCCTCATAGCAACCCTATGTACAACAGAACGAAACACTCCCTGACACTGTGTGATGTCCAGCACTGCATATTATTTCTTGAGATATATCTATTTTAAATTTATGTAACTAGTATCATGATCGAGCTTGTACTATGTTTCTTGATTTTTTTTTTAATTGACATTTTATTACATGATTTAGCCACATTGCTACATGTTCATCCAGTTTGTTGCTTCTGGTGAATACATGGGAAGCATCCACTACACTTTACCATGCACTCCTGTGGGGCATCGCCCTACTGCTGGACTTGCTCCCACCGTGAGCTGGAACCAGCCGCCAAAGACTTGTCATCTGGTGAGGGGGAGCCGAGCACCCAAGAGCCGCGCCACCCGGATAGGAGGCTTATGCCCACAGCTGCTCTGAGAAGCCTTGAGAAAGGCCAGCTCAGAGGCTTATGTCCATGGTGGCTGCTTGCTGCTTTCTTCCCAGTGAAGACACCAACTCCAAGTGCTCTGCTCCAATAGCTCTTTATTGTTTCCTTGTCTGTCCCAGTCAATGGAATGGACCCAGACTTCTCTGTGTGCCACCCTTATATACTCTCCAGGGGTATATCCAGGGGTATATCTCCTGGGGACCAATCAGAGGCAGTCACCCCATATGGGTCTCAGCCAATTAGGGGGAACATGGAAATTTGGTTTTGTAAAAGTAGCCAATCAGGGATGGTTCCCAAACGGTCCAATCAGGAGCCATTTGGTGGTTTGGAAACAGTCAGTTGGTGTCGAGGGGTCTGAAGTGAGGGATTGGATGACAGTGCCATCTTTGAGAGCTCAATGACTCGGAGTTCCTGGATGTAGGGCAAAGGTGATTGCCTGGGGAACAAGCCTCAGATCTCCAAGAGGACCTAGATAGGCCCTGGGGCAAACTGCCTCTCTAGGCAGTGCCCTACACACTCCCTTAGTTTGGCTTCAGTTGTCTACCACAATAAATGATGCTCTGTGAGAATTTCTTTAAGCTATCCATCTAGGTGCACGATTGCAAAATCAGGGCATATATCCCACTGGTACCAAAAAAGTATATCTATTTTAACAGATGCTGTATATGTATTACTTTTTGAAGTTTAATTGAATTATGATGGTAACCACTTAGAGCACCTCCTGTAATTACAGAAGTCAAACATGACTGTAAGTCACCTTTTGTTATCGTATATATTACAATTTTTTTTTTTTTTTGTAGTACTGGGGGTTGAACCCAGGCCCTCGCCTGCATGCTAAGTTACTCAGACTGCATGTGGTTTCAAACTTGTGATCCTCCTGCCTCCGCCTCCTGAGCCTCTGGGATTATAGGCATGTGCCACCACGCCCGGCTTACAATTTTGATACTTAAAATGTATATGCATTTTTTGACACCCTCTGTATATTTATTTAGTTTAACTATTCAGGTATTCCTCTGTGAACATTTTATTACTTATACAAACTATTAACTCTTGTTATCCAAATTTAACAATTATGTGTTACATATTGTAAATACAAGTTGTGAATTTTGTAATTCAATTAAGTCCATTCAATTAAGAACAAATATATAAGAACACGTGGCATATAATTCACATCTGAAATCAAATTTTCCCTCATGATTATCTGCAAGCATATGTTATGAACTGTTGTTCTCAAGCATTATTTTGTATTGTTGTAAAACTCAGTGAATGGATTAGCAACATTCATATATTTATTCAGTGAAGTACTTTTCAGCAATAAAAAGGAATGAATTATTGCTATAACCTGGATGAACTTTAAAAACAGTGTGCTAAGTATAAGAAGTCAGTCACAAATGACCACATATTAAAAAATCTCTTTTATACAAACTGTCCAGAACAGGCAAATCAGTAGAAGAGTAGATTAGCAGTTGCCTCAGGCAGGCAACTAGGGAAGATGAAGAGAAATGGAGTTTCTTTTGGGGGTGATAAAAATGTTCAAAAATTGATTGTAATTTTGTACATGTAAAATTGTGCATGGCTGCACAACTCTGAAAATAATATGAAAAACAATTAAGTTTTATACTTTAAATGGGTAAACTTCATGGCATCGAAATTATGTAGTATTAAAGCTATTTAAAACCAAACCAAACAAAACCTCAATCAGATCATTTTCCAAGAAGTAGGTCAGAAATGAGTTAGAAGCTGACCCCTTAGTTTAGTGGGGAGATATTCTACCCTTCTCCAGATGGACTGACACAATGTCTGCAAAGATGGGCTTAAACATAAATAAGATCGTGTGCCTGGCACAGAATCGGGAAGTGTTTTGATCTGCTGTACATAGGGTCGCTATGAGTCAGACTGGACTTGACGGCACCTAACAACAGTTCTACCCTTGTGATAACCTGAAGGGAAAAAATCAGGACAGTTTTTTTTTCCAAGCTCTGTCCTCAAGTTATTTGAAAATAACCCATTCAAGTTATTTGAGAAATAAACCTATGCGAGTTATTTCAACTAACAATCTCTGTGCTGATATACCCCCATCCCTGATCTTTTGTTTATAGTTATCTTTATGCTATTTTTAATTGTATAGCCCATCAACAATTTCCTTTGAAAACATTCAGTTTCTGCTGTATGCTTGGTTTTTATATCTTGATGACTGGAAACCTTGGAAATCATTTTCCTTTTTCTTGTTCTAGATCCAAGCTTTTATCATGTTGTATTATATTATTATAAAATTATTTTTCAAATATGCTTCCTTTTATTCATTACTTTCCCTGCCCAAAGGAGAAAATGATTTCTTTGTTCAATATGTTAGAAACAATAGGAACAGCACATTGTGCTAATTAATAATTCCTTTAAAACTGCAAGGAAATTTCTTCTTTCAGAAGTATTAACAAATATTTGACATAAAATAACACTGTGAGTAAAAGGGATTCTGCTAATAGTTTACATTTCTTTGTAAATCTTTGGATGTGGTTACTATTAGTAATTTTTCTCCTTTGGAAGACTGGAAAATTCAGTTCTGAATTTGACTTTCATTTACATATGTCTTTTCATGGTCACCATAACAGTAATGTTTGCAAGTAAGTTAAACTCTGGTACTTTTTAAGTAAAGTATCAAAATCCATGATAACTAAGGAGTGTTCAAGTGACCTGAATGCATCAACTTGAGATGGGTCAGCTTTAGGGGTGAACTTGTGAAGAGAAAGCCATCACACACACTTCATCAACACTGTGGAATGAGAGACTAGTGCATTTACTGAGCAGTGGATTTCTAGTGAGCATATAAACTAATTGGTGGATGCACATGCCCCAGGAGCAATGATTTTAAGGTCATAGCAGGCTCAGTGAATAATGCTGACTTACACCGCGTCTCACTGATAGCTGATCTTACCAATGAGCAGTTTAGAGGCATTCAAGCCTGAACTGTCTTCCATGTGCCTTGAATGGCATGTCAGCGGTCACTGTTTTTGACATCCTTTATATTTGTCCAGTCAGCTCTAAATCTTTAGGTTGGGCTTCAGAGTACTCAGGAAAGAAAAGAGAGAAGCAATTATTTTCAGTCATTGAGTTTTGAAGATCTTAGTGTTAATTATGCCAAACATTGTTGGTTCATCAACAAATAAAAACATTCAAAAGGGGTATGAAGCATTCCAAACCTGCTTAAACATAGTTTATGGTGATTAAGAATGTCTTGTGTACACTAACATTTTTAGAGATATTTTCACCCATGCATTTTCGTGTATTGTTTCAAAACTACATATTTAAATTAATAGCTCATTTCAGTCTTGGAGAATAAAAACTGAAAAGCATATCTTTTAATTAACACATACTTATCATTTGGGGAAAAAGTGAATAAAAAGTGAAGCTTACTATTTCTGTGTGAAGCTCAAAATAATTTTAGTTGTGAAAAATATTTCAGTAAAACAAAATCACAATGTAGATCTCTAATACTTCAAAAATTATTTAAATAACAGTGGACTTTGAGATTTAGGGATTTTCTCCCACTGAAATTTTTTAAAAGATTATTTGAGCATTAAAAATGTGCTTTGCCTATTGTTGTCTAACTCCCTGTGCTCTCTGACCTGTTGAAGTTTTGCAGGAAGTGCCCAATCAAAAGATTTGAGGAAGCAGTACTGAACAGTCTTTGCAAGTGTTCATCTCAGAAAATGAAAGTTAGAGGCTAAGCTGATATTTTTGTTTGTGACTCAAATTTTAAAACTTATTTCTCATCTAAATAAAATAAGTGAAAAACAAAAAGGATGTAAATTCTCTTAAATTCAGCAGAATTTTAATTATGTTAATTAAAAATAATTTTACTGTAGCAAAAGAAATACATTAAGTTCCTAGAAAGAGTAAAGTGGATGGGATTCTTTTGTTGAAGTGCAGATTTGAAGTAGAATAGTTGTTTCTCATAGTGTGTGTGTGTGTGTGTGTGTGTGTATAAAATAGTACATACAATGTTAAATTAGAATAGTTGTACTCTTTAATACATTAATGATTAGAAAAATCATTATCCTAATTCTCACTTTACAACTCAAAAAAAAAAAAAACTAAAAGGGTTTTTGTGTCTTGGAGGTTTATATTCTTTCCACATGACTGATAAAATATATTCTACTGTTACTATCGTAACTTTGCCTTTCAAGTGAAGATATAATTAGTAAGAATCTAATATAGAATTAATTTAGATTCAATTGTCTCTATTAAGACGAAGCAATACCATAGTTTTTAAAAAATGGAAATGATCATTTATAAGACTCTGGCTGCAATCAAAAACATAACTATTATCCTTATAAGTTCATTATTAAATAAAGCATTATCTTCTTTTTAACTGTTCTTTATTTCATTTATTATTATGAAATATATTTACTTTTTATTAAAACTACCATGCACATATATGATAATACAAGCATGGTAAAATATTCATGATAAATCTAGGTGGTAGGTATATGGATCTTTTCTGCAAAATTCTTTTATATTTGCTATGTATTTGAACAAAAGAACTTACACCATTTTTGAAAAAAATATACTAGATGTTTTAATTTTCTTTCACTTATTTAAGCATAATGGACAAATGAAATATAATTTACATATTGGCAATATTGCATATTAAACTAGCTAGCAAAATATAAAACTGATGGTTAATTGTAAATCTGTGTACTGTTTTCTATTTATATTTTGGTTTAGGCTGGGTGCAGTGGCATGTGCCTGTAATTCCTAGGACTAGGGAGGTGGAAGCAGGAGGATCACAAGTTCAAAGACAGAGGCAGCCTGTGCAATTTAGCAAGACCCTATCTCAAGATTAAAAAATAAATAAAAAAGGGACTGGGGGTGCAGCTCAGTGGTAGAGTACTTGCAAAGAATGTGCAAGGATGTGGTTCAACCCCCAAGTACCAAACACACACACAAAAAAGCTAGTTTAGACATTTTAAAAAGTGAATCAGGGCAATTACGTAAGTTACTTATCAGATAAACTCATTTTCTGTTTTGTTGAAGGGGGTATGATAGAACTTGGAGAACTTTAGAAAGAAAATATGGATGTGTGTGAGGATCTGAGTTATTTTAACATAAAATAAATTTTCTTTCTAGTTATTCCCAGTGTGCTTTGGAGTGTGATAAACGTTGATAAACAATGTTTATTAAGGTTCTATTAAGGCATACTTCTGATAATCTTAGATTTTAGAGAGGATTTTTGTTGTTGTTGTTGTTCTCAAAAACAACAGCTGCATCCTTAGGGTGTTTTTCTTATTATTTTCATTCAACTGTTTACCACGTGTGCATAAGGTGTTGTTGATTCATAAAAATGATGTTGTTGTTGTTAGGTACCTTTGAGTCAGTACCCGACTCATAGTGACCCTACATACAACAGGTGAAACACTATTGTCAGTGCTTCTCTGCTGTTCATGCAGTTTTCAATGGTGGGTTGATTTTTCGGCGTGGGTTGCCAGGTCCATCTCCCAAGCCTACAGCACCTGGTGTTCCCAGGCGGTCTCCCATCCAAGTACTAACCAGGCCAGACCCTGCTTAGCTTTCGAAATTTGACAGAATTGGATGCCACAGGGCTATGGCTACAGGCTATAGAAATGATAGTGATATGTATTATATGTATGCTCACCCTCCTTTTTGTGTGACATACTTTTAACACACATATGTGCATGTGCTCAGGAGCACCCCCCCTCAACAATTACTGTTGTTCCTACTCTGAAATCTTTCTTGGCAGACTTGGCTTACAGAGTTTTAATTTTGTTGAAATACTCAAGTATATTTTATAAGGTAACATCCTTGGAATCTATGAATTCATAAGTCAATTTACTTTTGATATTCCAAGGTAGGGCTCTTGAGATGATTTTAGGTTTAATTAATTAATTAATTTTGCAGTACTTGGGGGTTGAACCCAGGGCCTAGCACATATTTTGCAAGTCCTATACCACTGGGCTGCACCCCCAGCCCGTTTTTAATTTTCTATCTTGAGACAAGGTTTCACTAAGTTATACAAGCTGCCTCTAGCCTTGAACCTGATATCCTCCTGCCTCCGCCTCTCAAATCACTGGGATTTCAGATGTGAGCCACTGTGCCCTCCCAGTAAAATTTATTTTTAACTTGAGTATTGTAATCTCTTCTTGTGTTAATCTACTAGTAGCCATTGTTTATTAACAAAAGTAAAGCCTACTGAAAATATTTTTAAAAATCATTTTAAAAATCATTGCATTCATTAGACATATTACAAGTCATCTAGGGTCAGTTTAGTTATCTCTTTGATATGCCTTTGGGGTATGATATCATGCTGGGGAAGAAAGGTTCAGCTACAGATTTTATATATGCTTTTTATCATTGATCACAATATCCCATGCTAGTTAAAAGATACCTAATGGATTCACTGTGCTTAAATATCAAAGGCTATATACTCTAGAAGTAGTGCTTCCAGTTAACAAACTATCATGTATTCATGAAGACAATAGTGCTGCTCACATATTGGCAAAATTATCTAATTTGGTGTGCCTTTTATTATAATTCAGCCATCTATTGTTAAAAATAGGACTATAAGGAGAAAAACCACATACAAACCATAAACACATATATGTGCATATTTACTTACACTCAAATATATATTCAATGAGTCTTTGTTTTACTTGTCCTCAATACTTGCAGTAATGAGTCATACCTGGAAAATATCTATTAGCTTTAAGGTAAAATAAAATAGGTTTTGATTTAATTCAAGTTAACCATCTCATTTAAAATTAGCACAGGGGTCTTGTAAAGAATGCAAGTAATCTAAACATAATAATGCACATTGTCCAATTGCTTTTGTGTATGATACAGATCCATTGCTGTAGTGCTTTGACAGCCCATTACTGAATGTAATGAACAGCTATTTTTAAACAGAAGAAATTCAAGTTGATAGCTTGGCAATGAAATTCAGCTAGTGGGATAATTTTTGTCATCTTAAGTAGAGAGTGTAGATTCAATTTGGTTTAAGGAAATTTGTATCATGTAGTTTATAGGGCAAACATTTTTATAAAAAGATAATTTTGTCCATTTTAGGGGCAAATGTTACTTGTAGAGTATGGAATCAGCTTTTAATGCATATTAATAAATTACTGAAACATCATCTCTAGAACCTAGGTTTAATATTAAATTTCTCATTTTTCTTTCCTGCCACAGGTGAAATAGCCTAATAAAATGACTTTAAGAATGACTACAAGAATTGTTTTTCAACACTGTTTTTTAATCTTTCACAGTTTAAAAGAAATAGCTTTTTAGAAGTAAGATAGTTGCTAGGTACAGTGATACATGCCTGTAATCCCAGTGACTCAGGAAGCAGAGGCAGGAGGATTGCAGGTTCCAGTCTAGAGGAAGCCTGCATAATTTAGCAAGACCCTATCTTAATTAAAAAAAAATAATAATAAAGGGGCTGAGGTGCAGCTCAGTGGCAGAGCACTTGCAAAGTATGTGCAAGGAGGCCCTGGGTTCAGCCCCCAAGTACTGCCAGAAAAATAAGTAAATAAATAAATAAGACAGTCTTTGGAAATGGACATAAACTTTGAGGCAGTATTATCTTAATGGAACTAAGTATTAGACAAAATTGAAAGGAGGAAGAGAAGGAAAATTATCTGCCTAATGATATTTTAGAGAAATTCTTATGTCAGGGATAAGGAGAAAATAAATATCTGATTTTGGCAGCTCTGGGAAAAGTAAGTTGGAAAAGTATGTTTTATAATTCTTAAATAATAAAGAAAAATAATATATTAACTCATACAATAAAGATAATAGGGTAAGTCAGAGTGAATCATTTCATTTTTATCTGTTTAAAGCAGAAATTGTCTGAGAAATTTAATTTCTACTTTTTTCTAAGCCCATCTAGTTATTAGGGCTTTTAAGACAGAGATTTTAGGTTCATTATTGAGGATTGTGTTCAATGTGGTCTGAAAAACAGGAATACATTGCTTGATGAAATTTGGGCAAGTTAAGTAAACTGAATACTCTGAGTACTTAATATTCAATCATGTTTTTGACCTAGCCAATAAAAGAAAGGAGGAAACATTTCCAGTGGTGTAAAAATTTTTATTAAAAATTAATTTTTAATTGACACAGTAATTGTACATACTTATGGGGGTAAAGTATGGCATTTCAATAAATGTACATAATGTGTAATGATCAGATCAGGGTAATTGGCATATATGTCGATGTATATAATTTCTTTGTGTTTAGGAGGATTCAAAATCCTATTAGCTATTTTGAAATATTCAGGTAATTGTTGTTAACCTTCATTACCTTACTGTGCTATAGAACATATGAAGTTATTCCTCCTATCCAACTGCAGTGATGGAAATATAAAAATTATCAGAGAATTTCCCTTCCAAGTGCATTGCCAGAAACCTCCATTTGTGGGTCTTCCTCATACTTCCATGCTTCCAGGGCACCTCCTCTGAGTTACCAAAGGGTTGGGCACTTGAGTGATAGTTTTGCTTACTATGGTTTAAGGAATATAATAAAGCAAATCATCTTCAATAGCCAGTAGACTTTCTGTCCCAATCTATTTCTATATTTTACTTGTCTCTTAAAAGGCATATGGCCCCAAACATAATGGAGCAGTGAATCTGTATACAAGTCAAGCATTTTTGGAGAGACTGTCATGGTAGGTCACTATTTATTCTTCAGAATTGTATTTTATTGGTGAATTGAAAGAATTTCTTGACATGAAAGAATTGTGCCTCTATAAACATTTTGTTTAAACCTACATAGGGTATTGTTCATCTGACACAATCTAGCTTATTTCTGGCAATACTGTGAATTTGGATCTTGAACTTTGAGCTCTTGATTTTGTTGTGTTTTGACCCTCTTGGAATCTTGGTTTACCCATGGCCCCTGTATGAGGCAGAAGGGCATTGTCATATTTCTTTGCATCTATATGGCATCATGGGATGCTAGGCCAAGTATCTAAAGAGTATTTTCAATTTCTTGATCTCAGATTAATTTGAGAAGGAACTCATCGTACAAAAGTATCACATTAATAAGATAATTTATAACATTTGATGGTATTATTCATGGACAGAAACTATTGCCAAAGTGAATGCTGGACTGGTGATGCCAAAGTTAGTCCGAGGGATATGTTTCTTAGAAGAATGCTGAGTTCTTTTTTTTCCCCAGTAATTTTTTACTGTAAGACTTAATAGGTTTCATTATGATATTTCAATACATTCATATCATTGTACATTGTTCATGTTAAGAATGCTTAGTTCTAAAGATGAACAAGATGGAGGAAATCACTGATGATTGCAGTGGATGCTTTCTATATTATGTGGCTTCATTTTTCTTTCTACTCACTATGAAACTATACTTTCAGATCTGAGCAATGTATGAAAGGGAGAAGAAATTCTGTTGCCATGATACACTATAGAGAGAACTTGAGGAAAATGTGATATGGCAGTGGATTGTAAGATACTCAGAAGGTTTCCAGCCCAATTATTATCCATGGAAGCTGGAAAAATATAGTGGTATATGGTTCAATGAAACAAGCCTCTTGAACACTTCTAAAAGTAAACTAGTATCTTGAGAATTAGTATTGTGTGGTAGTGAAAATACATTCTGAAGCCTGACTGCTTGGGCTTGAGCCTAATCACTTACTAGCTATGTAACTTTGACCACATTGTTTAAACACTTTGTGCCAAAATTTCCTTATTTATAAAAGGACAAAAAGCGCACATAACTCCCAGGGTTAATATACCTGTAAGTATCAAGTGAATTAAATATTTAAAATTCTTACAATAATGATTGATGTACAAAAAGAACTTAATATGTATAATCTATTATTATTGCTTCAAAATTCACTGTCTACTTATATTTTTTATAATTTTAAAATTAATTTCAGAATTCACCAGAGCTGGAATGCTTTATGCTAAAGTCTTGCATTCTTAAAATTATCAGGAATCTTTGAAAGAAGAATGTCAAAGTGTGAATTCAGTT